>PVJD01015156.1:0-26094 GCA_004026545.1 Mormoops blainvillei | reverse complement strand
TTGGACATTTGTCTGGGCCTACAATATTTTCTAATTAACTAGATGGTTCCACCTTAATGGTACATATTTGATGGGAAAACTTAAGCTATGGCTCTTCTATCTGGTTGGATATCCGAATCTTGGGGGTCCACGGTGTGGGACAAATTCCGAAATGGAGGTCTCTACGGTCAGAGCTCTGATCCCAGCACAGAAGCATCCTCACTGCCTCACAAATGGGCTGAAATCTGACTTCTACTGGACAGAATATCAAGCCAGCTGCGCCCTCCTCTTGTCTTCCTGTCTTTAGGAAGGAAGACTCCCGCTGAAGTCTTTGCCTCACAAGGACAGGCATCTCAGGGCCTACCTGGGAAGGTGTTGTGTGGGGTGCCTTCACCCTAACAGTAAACCTAATAGCGTTGAATAAGCCTAATATTAGGAAGTCTCCCGGCTCTACTCTGGGTGGAGCCTCAGGAGCAGAATGGGGGTCGCCTCCGTGGGCTGCGGCCCTGCAATGCCGTCAGCGATAAAACCTGCACATCCCGGGCAGCCGGGGCAAGTCGGTCACCGGAGCTGGTTGCCTCTAGCAACGGGCACCTGGGGTTCGCCCGTGCGGGGGCGACCCGGTCTCCGACTGGGGGTGGGGTGGGGGAATTCCCCGGGACTCTCGCTTCGTCTTCTTTCCCTGAGGCGCCTCCTCACTGGCCAGGCCTTCCTCCCCGGAGACCCCACCGCGCCCGCTGCCCTCCCTGCTTCCGCTCCCACCCTCAACCCTCAACACCACCCACGATCGCTCCCATCCTCTACAACCGGGCAGCACAACTCAAGAAGTACCGGTCCTTCTATGACGTCTACCAAGAACTACCTTCACCCCTCCAGGCTCTGACGACGCCAGCACGCCTACCTACTGCGGCGGCCCCTGCGCGCTTGCGCCTGGCGATCGGTGCTTTGCCACGCCCCCTCTTGCAACGTCACGGCCCATCACGCCCAGCCCCTTTGAGCGCGCCACGCCTTGCCACGACCCTAAGCGTACAACTAACTGTCCCGTACAGAGTCCCAATTCTAGCGGCAGGAGCTGCCCTTGTGTCCCAGAGCTGGAGGGCCGCCAGGGGGCGCTGAGGCGCCGCAGTCAGCTCCCGCCGTCGCCTTTCCTCCTCTGGCCCTCGCGGGGGCGCCACCACTAGTCTCTCCAGGGCTGCCCTTGGGTCGCTGGACCAAGGGGAACCTGGAGCTAGGCACCCTTCGCCGTAGACCGCGTCAGGCGGCAATGGTTCCCCCTGGGGCAGCACCGGCTTCGCAGACTTTGCATGACTGTGAATGTGCTTGCTGAGCCGTGGGTTTGAAAAGTGACTAATTTAACCAGCTTGGTCCAAATATAAGTCAGCTGTGGCCGGAGACTGACGCACAGCCTCAGCGTGCGCTCCCTGGTGCCGTCACTCACTGTACTTTCCCTTCTTTATTTGGTTGCTTCTTTATTTGGTTGCAGCGACTGCAACGGCAGACGGGGCGCGAGGAAGCGCCAGCCGCAAACGCCACGTGCAGGTGCAGCGCTCCAATTCGCGGGCAGCTTAGAGGCGGTGTCCCGGCCAAAAGCCACCGGCTGGGTTTCTCCACCCACGACGTGCGTCCCTGGGTGTCTCACTGCGTCTGCCAGGGCGAGGCTGTGAAGTAGAACAGATCAACGGTGGATATCAGGACGGAAGTAGCTCTGTGGCCTTGGGTAGACCTCTTAACCTTTCTGGGCCTCACGGTTCGCCTGTGGATGGGAAGCGATAGGAGAGAGCTCTCATCTGGAAGGCCCCCTTTCAGCCCTGGGAAGTTGCGCGTATCAAAGCAGAGGATCCCCTGACCCACCCCTCTACGACCCCCTCACGCATCCCAGTGCCCATCAGACGTTAGGATATGGTGTGTGGTCAGTCAGGCTGGCTAATACCACTTAGTACTGCCAAGGACAAGTCGAGACCTAATGGGCAACCCCTCTCCCTTCCAGACGGCCTCCAAACTAGCCCACCCTCCCCCATACCCTCATTCCTCTCCTACTCAGTTCATTCTTCTCCAGTTTTGTCCCATGCTCTCCACTCAGTTCCTCCTAGCTATTTCCCACAAAGGATCCTCGCTAAGCCCTATTCCATTATAAACCTGTTTCTCAAACCTCCACCTTTTTTCCACAGGTTCTCTTCGAGGACTTTCACCTTAAGGGTCAGCCAACCTTCCTCCCTGGTCGTCACTTCTTGCCTCTCAACCTTCACTCAAATATACTGCTAAGCCGTTTTTCATTTCCAAGCCATTGTCCTACCACTACAAAGTAACCTCTATTCTTTTGAAGTTCAGGACGTTATCATACTCTGGTGTTTTTTCATCCAAATTCCTCTTGCCAAGCTCCAAAAAGGAAACAAACACACACTTTTTCTTAATGTCCTCAGCACTTGTCTAAATGTTATCTTCTCCACCCTTTACTTGTTGAACCCCCTTAGAGAACCTTTACTACTTAAATGTTTGATCTTTGAAACTCCATTGATTGTCTCATCCTCTCATTTGTTCACCCTCTTGGATCTTGAAATCTCAACATTCATTCTTTGAACACAGTGTTCTTATCTACACTTACTTGAATCTATTCTTCCATGAAATTCATTCATACCATGACTGTTCTCAAAATTTCAAACTGAGGACATTGATGCATCAGTCTTGCCATGCCTGAGAGGAAGTGGGCTTTCTTGGAAGTTGTGTTTTTTGATTGAATGCTTATCCCTGATGTCCCAAGAGTCAGTGTAGCACAGGAGCTAAGATGATGATGGTCTGTGTTTGAACCCTAGAAGCTCCACTTGCTAGCATGTGACCTGCATCGGTTATTTAACCTATTATGAATCTCTTCCTGGTTTGTACAACAGAAATAATAATAGCACCAACCTTACAGAGTTTTAGGGATCAAGTGAATAACTTTGGTCTCTCTGCCTTTTGGTTGAATGGCCTGACATCCTGAAACGCTTCTTAGCTCAATTATTAGCTCTTCGGTAAAGTTCTTCCTAATCCAACCTCCCTCAAGACAAATCTCCCTTCTCTGCAAGGTTCATTGTCTTGTGCATAGATGCTGTCATTGTCTTTATCACAATGAGTGTAATCTAGTTCTTTAAATATCTCCCTTTCTAGATTGTGAGATGCTTGAGGGTAAAGACTTTCACTCAAGGTGTCTAGAATGTAAAAGGTATTCACTAGACTTGTATTCAATTAATTTACTCATTATCAGAAATCCTTCATTTTGCATTTAAACTCCTTAAATCCATTTTTTTGCATAAAAAAACTTTGTGGTTGCTTAAAAATCTTAGGATACCACATTTCTATATAAAGTATTTAATATTTATTTTTTTAAGTGCTGTGTGTTCTTTCAAGGTGTGTATGCATGTGTGCGCATGTGTGTGTGTGTGTGTTTTGGGGTTTTGGTGTTTTTTTTGGAATAAAAAGATCTTTTCCATTACCAAGGATGCCAGGTTAATAGGTGGTTTGGAGAAAAAGTATACATAATCAGGGGAACAGGTAAGCGCTCACAATGCCGAATTGAGGATGGGATTGTGACTAAGTTGGGTTTTTTTGGGAGGAGGTTTTTTTTTTTTTTGCCTATTAACTAATATGCAGTTGCAGAATGAACCACAGACTATCTACATTTCTAAGATAACTACAGGTTCTGGTTCTTAGAAATGTGTGTATATGCCAGTTGTCCAAGGTTAAAAAAGAAAACTTGTAACAAAATTAGAAGGCTACAGAAAGCAGGAGAGAAATGTCATATATGGGAGATGAACGATTTTTAAATGGTTTTACGAATCAATAGGGAAGAGCAAAGAACATAAAAGTAAAATGAGCAAAGGACATAAACAGATAATTCGAATGATCCATTAACATGAGTTCAATTTTACTAATTAAAATAAAATTAAAATCATCTAATACTTTTTTACCTATTAAATTGGCAAAACTGTTTATTTTAAAATAATTTCAAGTTTACCAAAAAGTGGTAAAAATAGTATGAACAATTACTGTCAAAATATAATTTTCACCCAGGTTCTCCAATTGCTATTATTTTACCTCATTTACTTTTGCTATCTTCCTCCCTCCCTCTCTTTCTCCATACACATATGTATTTCCCCCTAAACCATTTGAGAGTAAGTTACAGATATGAGGTCCCTTCACTCCTAAATACTTTAGTGTGTATTTTCTGAAGCCCAGTACATTTTCATAAATAACCACAGTACAATGGAAACATTTCAGTATAAATTCATGTCTTAATGGCGCCCCTTTGACCTCCTCCGATCCATTTTCTGTACAGTCTCTGAATTTCGCTTATCCTGTCACTCCACTAATTAGAGATTCATTTAGATGAATAACCAATCTATCATTCATTTTTCTAGTTCTTTGATTTTATTTAAAAACTACTTGATATATGAAAAATTCCAAGTACATATTTTTAAAAGCTAAATAGTACTAAAGAGTTGGTAGTGAAAAGTAACAATCCCCACCTCACAGACCAACTTCTCAGAGGCTTCTGAGTTCAGCTCCTCAACTGTTTCCCTGGTTTTTATCTCTGTATTTCTAAACAAAGCATGTATAATGAGATTTCTTGATCTGTGGATTTAAGGTTAGTATCTATTGATTGCCGTAATAAACCCTTCCACGTCCCACCTCTCATTCCTCTCAGTGTACTTATACCACACATTTTGATCAACTCTACAGTCAGTGCATATATTATGATGATTATGCATACATTGCTCACTGCAGAGCCAAGTAGTACATGATGACATTACCCTCTTGCAGAACTCTTTATTTTTGCCTGGAGCTCATAATCATTCCATTTCTGTTATTTATTTTCTTTTTAAAATGATAAAAGATTCATTTGCTTAGTGTCCGTTGACCTCCTCTCTCCTCTTTTTTAAATGCTTCACCATCTCTTGTACAGACTTGTCAATAATATTTTCTACCTAGGCCGAGCACATTCATCGCATTTTTTTCTTTTTCTGAGAAACTGCATTCTGGAGCTCTCTGTCCCCCTGTTCCAATCAGAACTGGCCCTCTATAGACCTGCTGCAGGGCTATCACCCCAGGACTGCAATGACACTCCACTCTGTTGGATCCCCTGTCTCTTCGATTTTGTGTCTTCCTCTTTCTTGGTTTTCACCTTTGATTGCAATAGCACATTCCGCAGAAACTTTTGGAATAAAAGCTACATAGAGACAAACATTTTGAAATCTTGCATATCTGAAAATAGTTGTATTCTACCTTCATACTTGACTGAGTTTCCTTGGATTGGTGTGGAATTTTAGGTTGATGTTCATTTTCCTTCAAAATTGTGGTTTGTTTCATTTTCTTCTGACTTCCAATAATGCCAGTTTGATTACGAATCCTTTGTCAACTGCTTTTTTAAGGAAGGTCTTAGGGTCTTCCCTTTATCCTTAGAGTTCTGAAGAACTCTGGGTTTTTAAAGTTTATACTTTTTTCTAAAGATATGCCCTGGTCTGAGCCTTTTTTCCCATTCATTTTGTTGCTCACTCAGTGGGCCCTTGAGACTCTTATCCTTTCATTCTAAGAAATTTTCTTATTATATTTCTTTCCAGTTTCTTTCCCTCCATTTTTTGCTGGATGTGGGACTTCCCTTAATTTTCTTATCTTTTCTTTTATATTTTTCCATCTATCATTTTGTACTATTTTCTGAAGTTTACATTGACTATCTTCTATCTTTTCTTTTTGAATATTTATTTTAAAACACTGTATTCTTTAATAGCCAAAAACCCTTTCTTGTTCTGATTGTTTTGCAACTTTTCTTCTTTCATGAGGAAGATATCTTCTCTCTCTACGGCTATTAATTATACTACTTTTAAAGTTTTGTTCTGCTATTTCCTCTTTTTTGCTCTTTTTTTTCCATGTTAGAACTTCCCACAAACATCTGGTGATCCTTGACTATCTGTTAAGATTTCATCATGAGGCACAAGAGGCTGGTTGACGGTTCTGTGTGCCTGAAAGTGGCTTATCCACTGGGACTTCTCAGAGGTGGCCAGAGAACCAGCTCATTCACGGAGGGGCATTGATTTCCCAGAGTCTAATCCTGTGACCACCCCTTTTCTTTTTTCCAAGGAAGGATTATTTCCTGACTGCCAGTGACCTAGAAGCAGAGTGCAGTGAGTAGCCTGAGAGCCCTACTAATGAGTGTGCAGATTCTGAACTTTTAACCCCCCTTTTGTCATCCCCTTAATGCCCACAATGACTTTCAAGAGTCACAACCAACACATTTTAACATGAGAATACATTAAGAAGGTTTCAGTCATTCATCTGCTAGTACAAATTCATACCCACTCAGTTTGCTTTTTCTCTAGCCTTTAGCTGATATTAGCTGTTCTGAGGAAATGGCAGCCTGACTGGCCAGGAAGTGGGGACAAGTGGGTAATTTGTGGCCAAGTGGGTAATTTGTGGCCAAGAGCAGGAGAGCAGCCCGGAGACTGGGGAGGGTCCTGTGATCCAGGAGGTTAGGGCCTAGGGACCTGGATGCCACAAGGCAGTTGGGAAGATGGAAAAGAGACTTAGCTTACAATTAAATTTTTCACAGAACCAGGGCAATGTGTGGACAGTGAGTTGACTTGTTTTCTCCCTCCTGAACTGCAGACTACCTGCCCCCAAAGACCCAGAGCCCAGGTACAGTAGGGGCGAAACAGCGCTGTGCAAGTGAGCCTGAGAACCAGTTACCCTGGAAAGATGGTTTTTAGGGAAAACGCATTCCACTTTCCAAACAACCACCTTATAAATGATCTTTTGGACCCTGTCCTGCTTGCAAACTGGGGCTCGATTTGCCTGTAATGGGCCAGCTCTAGTGGTGCCAAGGGAGAGAGGCCATTAGCAGAAAATACAAAACAAGAAATCGTTTAGTCCATTAGGTGAAAAGAGGATTTTTCTATCTTTTATTATTTATGATTTGTGACTTCAGCTACTGTTTCCCGGAACAGTTACAGTTTTGCTTCAACTTACTGGTTGGTGCAAATAGATGCTTATCATTAATCACGCTATAAATTGCTAAGCAGTCGCTCAGGCCTCTGGTGCTGTGGCCTCCTTTGCAGTTCTTTGATGTCTTGTCAGGCAAGTGATTTTCTGTGCCGACAGTTTCCAAAAGCTACCACAATCTGGTGTGTGTGTCTGTATGTGTATAAATACCTATAGATACACACAGGCACAGCTCTCTGTTTATCATGAAAATGAATATAATAAGCTCAACAAAATGATAAAAAGCAGACTTTTGGGTTTTTTTAACTTAAGAATGCCACTTCCTGAAAAATAGGAATTAGGGTCCCAAGACTCTTCTGCCGCATGTAGGAACATTTGGGTGGGACCTAAGAAAGTTGGCTTGAGGAGAGGAAGAAAGGGCAGGTCAAGTGGCTTCAGTGACCACTGGAGGATGCCGTGATCCCCTGGGTGATTTCCCCAGTCACCACTAGAGGACAATGGTATGGGCTCTCGTGCTGTAGCTACATTTGAAATTTCGAGTTTTTCTTTCACCTTCCCCTTTTTCAGTCTCTAAGAAGGTGGGGGCGGGGAGAACTTGAATGAGACACAACGAAAGAGGAAGTGTCTCAGCACTAACCAAACATAATAGAGCCCTCTCCGTCAATGACCCCTGGAAAAACTGAAGCCAGCCTCTGCGTGCTTTCAGACTTTCTGGGGGAGGGGACAGCTGCTGCCCAGAAGCAACAGGCTTCCCTCCCACCAGGTCTTTGCTGGGAGCTGAGGACAGGTAGCTGCCTGTTAGTGTGGGCTCCTGATATGCCTAAGGCAGGACAGGCCTCCTCTTCCCTGTGTGACCCTCAAGGCTCCTTTCTCGCAAGCTGGAAACTACTTTGCTCACAACACAGAGATGCCCAGGCTGTGTTAAAATGCAGGTGCCACCTGAGGGGGCTGCCCTAGGACCATGAGCCATTAGCACCCTGCCTCTGATTCACCCTCCAAGTCAGTCAGCAACCCCCACGGAAGATCTGTGGAGTCAGCTGGTGTTCACCTAGGGACAGAATGGAGGGGATGTGAAGACATGACAGAGAGTGGCCAGTGATAAAGCCAGGTGTGGTACAGAGGAAACAGGAAAGAGAGGGTCGCCAGAGGTGACACCTGAGTGATTAAAAAACAAGTATTTCTTGCGCAGTGTAAAAATACATTTCTACGTGAGTCAGTGTAACAAAGACTACAGCAAGACAGACTTATAAAAGAAAACTCTGGAAGAGTAGAAGAGTAGACAAAAGAACAAAATCACTCCTGATCCTTCTGCCCAGAAATAACCTGTGTGAATGTTGGCCAAACTTTTAGACTTTTTTGCGAACCCATTTTTTAACAAAATTGTAATCATACAGGACCTTCAAAATTGTACATACTGATTTTTCCATCTGTTTCATTCCTAGTCCAAAAAGAATAGTCTTCATATAAGGATGTTTATCACAGCATCATTTACAGTCCTGAAGACCTAAAAATGAACATTCAGTCAAACAAAGTTATAACCTCACAATGACACATTAGGCAGTCATTAAAAAGATTGATGCTATATTTATTAACATGGAAGGATGTCACCAAGGGCTTGCTGGATTTTTAAAAAAGTTTTCAAAACAGTATATATATAATTTGAGCCTATTTATATAACAGCATGGGTGTATGCGTGTGCAAAGAAGATGTTTGCCAAGACCGTCCCAATGGTTCTCTCTAGAAGGAGGGCTTTCTGTGCTCTTTCCTTTCTTCTTTATATTTTTTAGTACTATTTAAATTTTTCTGCAATGAGCATTTACTAGTTTTCTATTTTTTAAACTTCATTTAAAAATTTATTTAAGTCCATACTATTGCCATAAAAGATATCTTTAATATAGTGAGAGAGAGTGAGAATTACCAAAGCTATACAGAGTATGATACCATTTTGGCATTTTACATTATTATATGCAAATTTACATATTTTATATATAAAATTGCAAATATAAAATATACAAATTACAAGTGCGAGATATAAAATTTACATTTATGTATATATAAAACTAGTTAACAAACTAGTATTTTCAAAATGACTTTGTGTTATATTTTAAACAATAATATTTCTGTTGTAGAGGATAAACACAGTATTTGTGGCTGAGCCTTGGAGAAGTGCGGACTGGCCAGTGCAGAACAGTCCGGGCTGAGGGGACAGTACATTCCAAAGGCACAAAGTCACAACAAAGCAAGGCATTTGTCAGCCCTATCGCCCCTGGCATCTGACACTCCAGAGCACCTCCCCCCTCCTGAAACTTTCCCTCTTACCTTTCTGGGTCACTGTTCTCTCTGGCCTGCTCAGTGGCACCAGTTAGCCAAGCAGGTACTGTGGGGTCCTGAGGGGACGAGACACAGGCCAACAACCTTAGTTCCGTTGGGTGGGGGCTCCGTAGAGATCATGAGGATCAAACCGACCATAATATTCTAGAGGCTCAGGCCTGGGATCTGAGGTCAACGGACCTGGGTTCCCGCTGAGACACTACCAATGCCTTTTCAACAGCCAGTCTCAGAGAGATTCTTTACCCCCCTGAACCTCCATGTTTTTATCCACGAAATGGGACCATAAGAACCTCATAGGGTTGTTAAGAGGATTAAATAAGACTCAGGAAAATCCCCTTACAACTAGCCATTTATTATCAGAAGAAGCTGACTGCAGTAATAACAGCATGGCAAAGCCCCAGAGGCAAAAACACAGAGCCCTCACATTCAACCAGCTCATGTTTTGCTGAAGAAACCCGCACTCACGATAAGTACTTGTGATGGAGCCTCGTGGTTGGACTTCTTGGTCACAAGTTCTAATTATGGAAATAAATGCACTCTGACAAAACGGCCTGTTGCCGTGAGTCACTGAGGTGGTTTAGGTCGCTAGGCCGGGAACTCCTTGGAATGGTTTGGAGATGTGTACATTCTAATGACAAGAGAGCTGTGATTGGCAATCATTCTCACCCAGGAGGGTTAATTTTATTTCCTGACCGTCACCAGCTTCTGCAACAGCAGGTAATAAATAAAACCTGCCAGGTTCTCCTCTTATTTCTTTGCAGTCCTTTCTCTCAAATTTTCTCCTATATAAAGTGTTTCCTTTTTACATACACACCTGTGTTGATTCAGGATCACCCAGGTAAAATATTTTAAAAGGAAACTCAAATAACTTCAGTCTGCTCATAAAACACAAATGCAAGAAGGTTCTACTTAATGTGGGTGGCCGTAAAGTGGTTTCAAAACTCATTAGGCTTTTATCGACGCCAGTGAGTGTAAGTGATGTCAGTAAAACTACCTTTCCTTCAAGGCTGAATAGTTCCCCCTCCTTAACATTTGGGTTCCTTATCTGAAGTCTCTTGAGCTTATTTTCTGAATTGTCAAAGTATTTGTTAACAATTTAAAACTCTCCTTTGCATGATTTTATGGCATGGCCATCAGAAGCAGACACATAGAAGGATTTTCCTAAGATCTTGAACCTTTTAAAAAAAGGCTTCGAAACAGTAGGTATCGCTTGAGCCTATTTACATAAAAACACAGACGTATTTGTGGGTAAAGATGTTTCCCAAAATGTTAATGAAGGTCAATAATCATGGAAAGAAGCTGCGGGCTTGAGGCCCAGCTGTGCCACTTACTGGGGTGTGTGACCTGGAATAGGGAGGCTATGTAACCCTCTCTAAGTGCATTTCTTTATCTCTGAAACTGGGATACAGAGTTGTTCTAAGGAGTACATAAGATATAGGAAGCACTCAATAAATGCTTATTATGATTCTGCACTTAGACCCCGAAGAACAGATTCTGATTTGCCACACTAGGGACCCAGAGACACAGTGCAGGGGTTGACATGAACCACACAGCTCACTGACATTAGCTGTCACCTGGGGGTGATCCAGCCCAGCAAAAATGGATTCAGGATCCCATGCTCACAGAAAGAATGGGGTAGAATAAATGCCAATACTATTTAATTGTCGCCCTCAGAATACATATGTTCCCAGATCAGCACATTCACTCCCAGGAGGCATGGGAAGCCAGATTCGAACATGTTTTCCTGGTAAACATGGGGAATTCGTGGGATGACCCCAAAGGCCCCTGCCACTCAGTAGCCTGGTTAGGTCTCCCTCCATGGTAACTTCAGGGCTGTCCCAGACCTGGAAGTTTGGTGCTCCCGTTCAATGTTAAAGAAAACGGCCAAAGTTCGTCTCTTTGACCCTCCCTTTTCTATTGTCGACCAACCCCCCTCCTGACTGGCACATTCTTAAGATGCATTGTAAGACCAGGTTCAAAGTGTTTTTGTAGATATGCTTTTCTTACATTATCCAATCCCAGTCAAGTCTTGCCGAAGGACCCACTCTGACTCCTTAAAGTGACTTCACATTTTTTGTTCTAATCCATATGTATTAGTTTTATCATTTAACTCTCCAGGTAGGGTTGCCAGATACAGTACAGGACATTTGAACATACTTACACTAAAAAACTATTCATTGTTTATCTGAAATTCAAATCAACTGGGCATCTTTTTATTTGCTGAAATCTTGTTTCCCTATTTCCAAATTCTTGGAGGTGCCAATGGGTGACTCACGGTTGTTCATAAAGCATACTATACACTGTTTTGGAGAGGTAAGAAAGGTCATTCTTTTTACATAAATATACATTCCACGCGACACAGCAAATACCTCCCCCCACACGGCACAGTACTGGGTGACTCTGGGAGAGTAAAGTCTGGTAAAACACAAGCCCTGCCCTCAGGGAGCTTAGAGTGTAGAATGTACAAGTAACTGCAGTACAGGGCAGAACACAAGAGCCATGCCGCAGGCACCCCACGCACTCCGGGGGCAGAGGTGGAGGTGGCATCTGCCTGCAGGGCTGGATGAAGATCGTATCTGCTCGCAGGGGCTGGATGAAGGAAGGCTCCTTGGAGGGCCGGCATTTAGATGCCTTCTGAAAATACCAGCAAGTGGAGACGGGATAGTCAGGCATTGCTGGCGGCGAGGGCGTGGCTTGAGCGTATGCGGAGGGAGAGAAAGAAGCAGACTCAGTGTCGTCTTTGTGCAAAGCTTAGCAGACATAAAGAGGCCATGAAGGGGCTAAGGCAGGAGAAATAAGGTTAGATGAAATCAACATGCCAACAAAACACAAGCCAAGGAAAGAACCTAGAGTCACCGAAACTTTTTGCGAATTTTCAAATACTGAAATATTCCCAAATAATGTCTTGGGAGAGTAGGTGAGGGGTTATCTTGTCCTTCAAGGAACTGGTTTTATTGCGTCTTGAGTAAGTCACGTTCACAAACAGTTGCCGCTGCCTTTTAACTCACCCTTGGGTTCAAGCAGAGGGTATGAGAAATAGGCAGGCATGTTTGAGCAAAGCAGGCATGTCTGGGTGAGTGCGGTCCATGGAAGAAAATATGAATATCTCTACCTTTGCGGATTAGATACAGACAAGCTGGCCAGGGAATGAATTCCTGAAAAGTAAATTTATTTCCTTAGTTTTCAATAAAAATCAGAGTCCTGGGCTCTCGAACCTCATTTGCTAATTGATTATATGACCAGTCAGCCATTATAAAGGGTTCCGAGAGGCAGGACCTTCTCCCATCCCTGGAGAATTAAATGCCACCTGGAAGGCTAGGACACACAGAGCAGTTCGGTACAGAGGTGGCACACAAGCATCCATACCACCTGGTATTCGAGGTATTCATCCTTATATCTGGGCTGCTTAGAACAATCGACTGTGACAGAGATGACACTGCACCAGCTCTAGGCCTATGCTGTAAGAAAGCTTGGAGGCTTCTGCGTTTGCACTTTCGGGAGTCCTGAGCTACCCTGTAACAAGTCTGACTATCCTATCAGATAGGCCACATGGAGAGGCCACGTGGAGAGGTCGCATGGGGAGAGAGGCCCTGACACTTCACAGAGGAGAACTGAGGCGCTCAGTCAGACTTGTGCCCCTGTCGGAGCCAGTCCAACCACTGCCAGACTTCAGAGCCAAACCAGCCTAGACACCCGACAGACACCTGACATGGGGGTGGTGACACGACCTTGGAAGTTCCACCCAGAGACCAGCAACCCCACTGTGCCTTATTTAAATTCTGCACCAGCAGATCTGTGAGCCAACAGCTTTGCTGTTAAGCCACAAAGTTCTGAGGTAGTCTGTTACACAATAGTAATGAGACCTCATACTCACAGAAAAGGTCAAATGCCCATAAGAATGTCAGGAATCCATGCCATCTGGCTGGTCAGGTTTCTCAGGGTCAAAAGAAAGGACATGCCCAGTTTAATCACAGGCAGGAGCACTTACCCTTGGGAACCAAATAGGAATTCTCTAAAGTCCCCAATTTTCTGAATTCAGGTGGGAGTAAGTGACAGGCACTGGGGGAATTTCTCAGCTGAGGGACCCACCTTTTTTGTTCGGCCAAAATTGTGCTTCTCTGGAGAGGCAATGACAGGGAGAGCTGTGTTCAGGGGGGCTTTGGGGACAAGGGGTCAGAGGTACCTTTACTGAACAGATAGGTGCACCCCACTTTCTGGGCAGTAGCAAAAACCAAAAAAGACAGTAGTGGAGGACGGGGATGGAGGCAAAAAACCACACTGCGAGGCAACAAAGGCAACTGCCAGGGACTCCTTCAGTCAACCAAGGACAGGAAGCAAAACCAGGGGCCTCAGAGAGGTACACACTGGGAAGGGGGCTACATTCAGGGCACTGGACTGGTGTGCAGGGCAGGTTTCCCAGGCAGGGACAGGTGCTAGGCTGTAAAAACTGCACACCGGTGGGGGCAGGAAAGGACAGGAAGTTCTGCACACAGCGGACAACCTCTTGAACCTGCAGAAGCAAGAGTGCAGGCATCCCAGCTGCAGAGGTAGGCTGCCTGGGGCAGTGGAGACTTCGGGGATGAGGGCAGGAAGGGCAGGTAAGAAATGTGAATGCCAGGCCAAGGCGGCAGACAGGCCAGACCGTGATTGAAGGCTGGGCCTGGGTCTGCTTCATCATGGACCACCGCCCCTCCCCCGCCCAACATCTACATGTAATAGATGCTCAATAAATGTTTGCTGAATGGATGGACTTTGCTTCTAGGTCAAGGGGATACTCTAATGAACCCAGTAAAATGGATGCTGGGGTGACTGGCCAAAGGGGAGACTGGATGCAGAGGGTCCACGAGGCTTCTACAGTGTCCCCGGGAGAAGAGACAAGGAGACAGGGGCAGAGCCAAAGAGGGGGCAGCAGAGATAGAGATAAGGGATGGGAGCATTGGGATCAAGAAGCATTTTCTCAGGATGGGCAGGCATGTCAGAAGTGGGTCTCAGGGCCCCGGGCCTTAATCCAGCCTTGCCATTAAATCGCCACATGACATGGGCTAATCACTGCCTCACTCTAGGGTTCAGCTCTGTCTCTGTGAGTAAAAGGAGTTAGAGGAGAGGTTTCCCTTCCACTCAGAGGCTTTGTGATTCTGAGATTGGGTGACTAATCTAAAGCATGGGTGGGGTGGTGTTAGGGAAGGGAAGGAACTGGGCAGGGTCAAAGGCAGCTCTGAGGAGGGTTACGGAGAAAATGATGTGGCTGTGGCCAAAAATAGGAAGTCAGAAGGAAGAGCTGGGCTGGGTGGGAAAGATGACATTTTTGTGGTCAGGGAAGTTTAGAGGGGATGTGGGACATCTCCAGAGCAAATGGACACAAAACCACAGCCACCTGGAACACTCCCTCGGTGGCCCCAAGTCCTAATCCTTGGAACCTGTGGATGTTACCTTATATGGCAAAAACATCTTGGCAGGTGTGGTTAAATTAAGGTCTTGAGATGGGAAGATGATCCTGGATTATCAGGGTGGGCCCTAAATGCCATCATGTGTAACCTTATAAGAGGGAGGCAAAGGGGAGATTTGACACACAGAGGAGAAGGCGATGTAAAGACAGAGCAGAGAGAGATGTGAAGATTCTGAGTGCTGTGCCCACAAGCCAAGGAATGCTGGCGGCCCCAGAAGCTGGAAGAACCAAAGAACAGATTCTCCCTGGAGCTGCCAGAGGGACTGCAGCCGAACAGTATTGTTTTCAAACATCTGGCCTCCATAACTATGAGAAGAAAGATTTTGGTTGTTTTAAGCCATCGAGGGTTTGTGGTAACTTATTACAGCAGCCACAGGAAATGAATACTGGCCATCCCTGAAATCAGAGACTCTTAATTCACAGCTGAGACACCTCACCTGGACCCCAGTTTAGCATGTGTTATCTCCTACCCCTGAAGCGCCTGTGAGGCAGAAACTGTGAGTATTCCCACTTCCCAAAGGAGGAAAATGGGGTGTAGAGAGGTTGGATAGCCTTCCAAAGGTCACAGAACTGGCCTGCGACAGCCGATTCTTGCTGAGATGGGTGTGATTCCAGTTAATCTTCTTAACCACCCTGCTAGTATATCTCCCAGCTAAACACACATTCCTGAAATATATTACCTTTGCAAGGTTACAGGTTCTGGTAATGAAATCAGTGCCTCACTCTCTCTGTGCCCTAAGTCACAATGCATAGTTATTATGCATAATAGCCACACTTCAAAATTTCAACTCAGTCACAGGGTTATAGCATGTTAATTTTGTAACAGGCCTTTGAGAATTTATCTCCTGTGATCTGCTATGAACTGGGGCCCTAAGAGGGATGGCTTGTTCAAGGTCTTAAAACTGGTCCACTGATACAGAACCAGCATCAAAAGCCGGTTCAGAACATTCCTACCCAGCACACAAAGTATATTTTAGGAACAAATTAAGTAGCTTAAAAATGAAAAAAGACATGCAGTCTTGCTTACATGACTCTTGTTATTTAAGACAGTCTGAAGACCACTCTCCAGAATTAAAATATAAATTGAACACACTTTGAATACACTAGAACACTGGGCGTGTCAGGCAGGTATGGTGCTACCACCACCACAGGTGCACAGTGAAGCATGACTGGGCACTTCCCAGGATTAGACCATGGTTGGGGTGGGGGGTGGGGGCGGTCACCTGACCCAAATGGGCCCATTCATTGGCTGACTGAACTCTCCAATGGGACAAGCTGTTAATCAGACCTGTTTCCTGTACTGAATTGGGGAATGTGGAGGACTGACACAGAATCAGAAGAGACACAGAGACAGAGACAGAAAGACAGAGATGAGGCGGAGCAACCTGTCTGCAGAGCTACCTTGCCCCCGGGAAGCTCTCTGGGCCAGGGTTTGCAGGTCCTTGCTCCCCATCCTGCAGGAAGCCTCGGTGATTCACAATGGACATGAGCCTCCTGCAGGGCTCCCAGGGCGTAAAGCAGCGGCAAACTTGCACACTTGGTTTTCTCCCCAACACTTTTGCTTTACATCTTTGCACTTGGATGTCTACATTTTAAATTCTCATTTACTTCTAATGTCTTCCTGAATTTATTTTGCTGCCTGTCCCTCAGCGAATCCACCTTGGGCAAGTCCAGTTTGCAAGGGAGTCCTCTCTCCTGTACCAGGTCCCAGGAAGGAACCTCACTGGACCACTTTCAGGCAGAGGCCATGGTACGTTCCACTGCTCCATGCTATAAGGGTCAAAATGAGATGGGGGTTGGAGCCACATCATTTTTTCCGTAACCCTCCTCAGAACTGCCTTTGACCTTGCCCATTTTTCAATGTCAACCTTGCCTGAATTAAAATGGTTTGAAAATGAATATTAAATCCTTCGTCCGCTGAAGAATGTTTAGTTTCTGCCTGAGCACAATGCTAACAACAACAACAAAAAAACTATTTTGCGCTTTCCCATAGTAAAAATAGAATAGAGTTGAACTCTGTTGGTTATTGGCCATTGATTTTTCAAATTTGCTTAAAGATCCCATTAATATAAGGCTGAACACCTCCAACTGTACCCTCTCCCCCAGACCACTAATATCAACACAGATTTCTTTCTCAAGGAACTTTTAGCTTAAGTATCACCTCACGGTGGTTAGGGTGGTCATAGCCTGAGAATTTCACACCTGGTTTCTGGTTTCTTTTGGGGGGGAAATTGTCAAGGTAAAAAAGAAAGGAAAAGTGAAGAGGGTGAGAGGGAAGAAGGAAAACAAAGAAAGCAACAGGACTGAAAAAGAGTAAAATTTTAAAAAGATAAAAATAATTGTAGCTATCCCCAAATCCTATCCCATGCCTGGCATGGTAGCAGTTTCTGCATTTGATGTTTGATAAACTTACTACATAGGTGTTACGGATGAAGCAATCTATGCCCAGAAAGGCTAAGTTATTTGCCTAAAGCCACACAGGTTAGTAAGCAGAGAAACTTGGCTTTCAATCCAAGTCCATCTTACTGGAAAGCTCATGTTCTTGTTTATCAATCACAGAAGCATCCTGTAGTCATTTCTTAAAGAACCTTACAACATTAAAAAAAAAAAAAAGCAGAGCAGTAATTCTCTAGAAAAGTCATAATATAAAGTTGAAAGCTTGGGTGAAAAAAAAATGTAATGAGTTATGTTGGAATTGGCAATTTGGGCCTCTTATGTTATTGAGCAAAGAGGTCATTAAAGAAATGGATCGCACAAAGGCCGGCAAGAAAGTGCCGCCCCTGGGGCTTCGTGGCCACGAGGCCACAGGACTGTGGCTAAGATGAAAGCATCTTGATGTTGTGGATTTGGCACAACTCCCCTCTGCATGTTTCCTGGTAGGGACCCCACTCCAGCCTAGGCTTTGAAGCTGTTTTTACACTTACAATGCCACCCCCATGAGGTCATGACCTCTTTATTTTTTCTTTACTATGAAAAATTTCAAACATACACATAATTTAAAAGACTAGCACAATGAAGAAATAATATTTTGCCATTTGCTTTATCTCTCTGTCTGTCTCTGACTATCTCTCAGAAAGCGTTCTTGCTGCTACCCCTACTCATAAGCTCCACCATGCCACAGTGCCTTTGCACATGCTGTACCCTCTGCCTAGACCTATGTTGTATTCACCTTTTATCATAGCCTTCTATATTTTTGTTTCCCCTACTGGAGAGTGAACTTCTTGGGATGGTGATAGGGAAGCTGTTTCTCCTCTTTACAGAAGGCTGCTCTATCAAATAAAGGTGCTTCTCGTTTCTATTCTGCTCTGTCCATCAGGTATGCAGCTTTACACCCAGGTACATTTAAGTCATTTTTGAAGGCCCAGCCCAAATGCATTCTCCTCCACAAAAGTGTTTCTGACTCCATCTAGATGGAGTCATCACCTTTCTCTGAAGGCCTGTAGCACTTTATCTAGTCCTCTGGAGTGGTACTTACTACTGTATATCTTGGCTGAATTATTTATGTACTTATATCTTCTCCCCCACTAGATTGAGAGCATCTTAAATTGAATTCCATAAGTGGATCATTTTCTTATCACCAGTCTCTGGTACATAGGTGACATTATTGACATTTTGTAAATTCAGTTACATTCTACAAAATTTTTTTAGCCTGTACATGTATCTAGCAAGCTACTAGACCAGGAGTGTCCAACCTTTTGGTGTCTCTGAGCCACACTGGGAGAAGAAGGGTTGTCTTGGGCCACACATTAAACACACAAACACTAATGAAGACAAACAAACAAAAAATCTCATAATGTTTTAAGTAAATTTACGATTTTGCGTTGGGCCGCATTCATAGCCATCCGGGGCTGCAGGTTGGACGGCCCTGTTAGACTGTGGGCATAGAGAAATGAATGAGACGGACACAGGAGCTCTGTCTTCCAGGAGCCTGCACTCTGTTCTAGAAGTCAGACTGGGAAATAGGTGATTATACATGATGGCTCAGGTACTAGGCAAACGGCTTTGAAGAAAGCACAGAGAGGCTTGTATGCCTTGCTGGTGTGATGCAGAGTTGCTTTTTTATTTTAAATGTCGATTGACTTGTTTTCTTAATATAAAATAACAGATGCTCTTCATAAACAATTAGGAAACAGAAAAGTGTAAAGACAAAATGTCTTGTGATTACTATCACTCCAAAAAAAAGTTAACATTTTGGTGTGTGTTTTCAGTCTTCTTGAAAACTGTGTGGGGTGACTGAAGGCTCAAATTCTTTTTTCAAAAACAGCATTATTGTTTATATAACTCATATCCTATAAAATTAACCAATTTAAAGGATGCAATTCAATGGCTTTTAGTATAGTCACAGAGCCACGCAACCACCTCTGTAATCTAATTTGAAAATGGCATCGTCATTCCCCCAAACACCCATCCCCATTAGCCCTCACTCTCCATCTCCCCTACCACCAGCCTCAGGCAACCCCTCATCTATGTTCCTTGTCTATAGATCCACTTGCTCTGAACATTTCACATGAATGGAATCATATATTTGTACAGATGAAGCTTTTTGTGTCTGGCTTCTTTCACTTAGCATAATGTTTTGAGAGTTTATCAATATTGTAGCATAAATCAGGCATTCATTATTTTTTACTGTTAAATAATATCCCATTGTATAAATATACCACATTTTTTTATCCATTCACCAGTTAATGACATTTGAGTAGTTTCCACTTTTTGGCTATTAATGAATAATGCTGTTAGAAATACTCACGTACAAAGTTTTGCATGAATGTGTTTCCAATTCTCTGGGGTTTATACCTAGGACTGAAATTGCGGGATCACATTTTGAGGAGCTGCCAACCATTTCCAAAGGGGCTGTACCACTTTACAATCTCACCAGCAACTGATAAGGTTTCCAATTTCTTCACCTCCTCCAATACTTATTATTGTGCATTTGTTCTTTGGTTGTAGACATCCTGTCACCTGCAAAGCGGTAGCTTACCATGGTTTTGATTTGCATTCACCTGATGGATAGTCATGTTGAGCATATTTTCACGTGCTATGGAAAACTCAAATTCTTAGCTGCACATTGCTACAAGTCATGGTTACTTGAGAACTGTACTAAAGACAATTTTTAAGCCACCAGTGGATAAAATGGCCTGAGGTTTGGTAGCCAACTGTCCCTTCTGAGGGCTGTTCACAGGTAGTTTTGTAAACAAGTATGAGGACATCCTTGGACATAAGCCCTATGCTGCTAGACAATGTTCCTGGACACATAAAACTAACAACAAAAAGGCCCCCAAAATCTAGGTACATAGGAGTAAAACTAAAATAAAGCTCAATCTTACAATGCAGAAATAAAATAATTTTTATTATTTGTATTACTAAATGGGTAAAATTATTTACTATCAAATTTTGAGATATCTTCCCCAAACTGAGAATTATTCATTCAATACTAGTAACCCACAAAACACAAGATCATTTAAAAAATTTTTGTGATCTGTTCTATGGAGCTACAACGTAGGTGTGGTTCAACTCCCATGAAAGCATGGAGGGCCTCTGAGAGAGTGGACTTATGAGAATACTGGAGAAGTTCAGAAGCAAACTCATTAGCCTCTTGTAGAGAAAGTCAGGCTCAGAAGTAATCTGATTTGCAGGAATTTGAAAACTAAGTGGGTGTCACCATTTTTGCCACTATAAGAAGAGGTCACATCACCAGTTTTGACAAGAAGTTCAAGTAGAAAGATATAAATAGGCAGCAAGTGAAATATGCAACTATTTAAAACAATTGTTATTGGGGCTCATGTTAGGGATATATATATAGGAAGAACTGACTAGAAACATCAATACTATTTATGGTGGTTGTGGTAGAATGTAAGATTAAGAGTTTCAGTTTTGGGTAGCATACAGAGAACATGGAGAAAATTTACGCTTTTACAAGAAAATAAAAGGTTCTTGGGGAAAAAAGGAGATAATCAAGCAGGCTTCGAGTCAATTCTGATGATGTTTTGGTGACTATTACAGACTGAATGTGTCCCCACCAAATTTGTATGTTGAAGCCTCAATCCCAATGTGGTGGTTTTTCAAGGCGAGGGCTTTGGGAGGTCATAAGGTCATGAGGGTGGAGTCCCCATGAATGGATTAGTTTCCTTAGAAGAGGCCAGCCAGCTCCCCTTCTGCCAAGTGAGGATACGTCGCGAAGCTGGCAGTCTACCCACCAAAGACGCCCCTTTCCAGAACCCTGTCACACTCTCATCCTTTCTCTCGGATGTTCAATCCCTGTATAGGTGAAATAAGTTTCTGTTATAAGCCGCCCAGTCTATGGTACTTTCATAGCAGGCCAACAGTGACCACAAAACAAATGCATCTGAAAGCTCCAATGAGTTTTTGAGGCTATCAGATCCTAACTTTTATACCTCAGAAAGATGAATGTGATCTTGAATAGTTATGGGTTGATACAAGGAAATTCCATGAGAAAGAGTACAGGAAAAAAAATTTTTAAATCACTGAGGTGAATTAAAAAAACAAAACAACAACTATTGAATTACCCATAGTGTCCTCAAAGGTACTTACAGTTTCCCCATAAATCCCTCCCTTTATTTTTTCCCCTCAGCAAAAAATTAAGATCTTATCCTAGGAACTTTGTATTATCAACTACAATTCTATATTATGCTATAAACCATTTTTGCTATTAGGTGGAATATTCTAGAAGGCTTTCAAGAATCTGAATGTAGTCAAGAACACGGAAGTCATCTAGCTCAAACTTCTTATTTCTCAGATAATCAGTCTAATCAGGCCACTCCTCAAGCTGGTGGGCAGCTCCACAGTGGGAGGGTAGAGTTCTCGCCACCCCGCCACAGTTTGCTTTCCCCCCGGGCTCGGGTCACAACTCCGTCGGGATTCCCCTAAGAAGTGGAGGCTGTGCTGGTCGCTCTCAGGAACGGCCCTGTGTCAGACCAGCACTCAGGGAGCTTAGGAACAGCAGCTGTGTAACACTGCCAAGTCCACCTCACAATCGAGTAGAGCTAAAACGGGAACCTAGATGGCACAAAGTAAGGCAGAACCTGATAAATGCCCTGACAGAGGAGTGAGATAGGTGCTCAAAGGAAGAAAACTGCTCCTACCCTTGAGGTGGGTAGAGACCAAGAAATCTTGGGGGCAGAGGGGGCTTGCCGGATGTGTAGGGTTTACCCTGAGGCAGGGCCAGAGAGAAGAGGAATGGGGGGAAAAGTGGTCCAGTTTATTTGGAATGCTGGTTGGGAAGGGAGGTTGATACCCTGTGCCTTAAATGTTGTGCAGAGTTTGAAAGTTACTGTCACATGCACTTTAGAAAGGATTATGCTGTACAATATACCTGTCTTAAATTGATGATGCCCATTAATTCCATAAGATTGGGCATCCAGTCCTTTATTTCTTTTATGATTTATAGCAATTTTCTCCAAATTGTAACCTGCTACATAATGCCAGGATTGCCTGGACAGAATTAGCTTTAAATATAATTTCATCAGAGCTGGTGAGCCATCGGTGTTGTGAATTTTTTTTTCCCAAGATAAAGTTTCAATGAAACCAGCTAGCTAAATAAATCCCACGAAGTTTATAAGAACTGGGATTTTCCATGTAGAATAATAGAAAAAAATTTTTAAAAACCACTTCTCTCCCAAGGCCAGCAGTGTTTGGCCTTCAGTTTCATCTTATAAACTTGTTCCCTCTCTTCAACACTTGACATCAAGCCCAAGTCTAAAGCTCCAGTGTAATTAATTATAAGAATGATCAACTTTTAAAAATGCTTTGTTCCTTGTGTTTTCTATCATGTACCTTTATGGAGAAAAGAAAAAACACACTCCTCCACTCAGTATGAATACTCACTGTGGACACCCCTCAATATTCTTGGGGCCCACAAAGCAGCTTAAAACACACAGAGGCCTTGAATTGTTAGTCTGTATGGAACACTACTTCGAGCCTTTTGTCTTGATGTACTTGAAAAAGGGGAGACTTGTGAGATGTAGTTGTGGAATTTTCATAGATGCACCTTGCTCCAGCTGCACTACTGGATTCCAGGTACCTTGCTAATTTGAGGGAAATGTACAGTATGAATTTTAAAACACTGCCTTAGGAGGATATGCCAAATTTCCTGTCATCAACACTAAACTCTGGTTTAACCTAGAAACTCTTTGAGTTTCCTGCCTTCTTGTGACCAAAGTCTCTTTTCTCTTCCGACAACCCTCATGGGAGCAGTGGAACTGGTAATTTTGAGAGAACATCCGTGTCTATGATATGATTGTGCCAATTAACCACTATTGTGCCAAACGAACACTTTGCTAGGCAATAGTTTGAGTTTTAGTGATTTCCTTTGACAATGATGAGTATTTTGTTCCAACAATAACAAAAGAAGACTTCTTTTTTTGTTTTGGGGATTCAAATACTCAGGAGAGTTTAGTCAATTTAAAAGATCTTAAATCTCTAGAAGCCTTTAATGACCTGATTTCAATCTGTAGATTTGTAGACATTTGTAGATTTGTAGATGTTTCTAAGTCCAAACTTATCTCAGTTTTTCTTGGGACCAACAGTGAAGCTTAATGGTGAGGCCTTGGAAAAGAATTTTTATTTGCCAGAAAGGCCTGGAGCCAACCAGTCTGGAGTACACGCCTTGCCACTGAACATTTAACACCTGCTTTGCAATTCGTTGTGGGGAAAGGCCCTTCATTCTGCTTCGGGGGAGAAAAGTACATGCTCAGCTTTCAACAGATGCCAGCTGAGAAAAGGAATAAACATGCCAAAATTTATTTAACACCTTCTAATTTAGCTGAAGTTGTGAAGAGAAAAGATGAGTATGTGCCTGACAGGATTTGATGAGAATGGTACTTTGCCTCTGTGGTCCCCAAACACATATCCCAGTCTAATCATGTGAAGAGAAAATAAAAAACACAACAAAACAAACATCCCAATAGAGGGATAATCTAGAAAAGACAGGTATGCCTCAGAGATACTGTGAGTTCAGTCTCAGACCACCACAGTAAAGCGAGTGGTAATCTTGCCATTGGAGGGTCTTCCCCTTCCATCTGTGAAACGCAGCAAAGTTATGTCTGTACCTGATCAGTATTCCTCTTCCTCAAAACTGCCAAGGTCATCAAGACAAGGAAATTCTGAGAAACTGTAATAGCCCAGAGGAGCCTGGAGACAGAACAGCTAAATGCGGTGTGCTATCCTGGATGGATTCAGGAACAGAAAGGGACATTAGGGAAAAACTAAGGATGGGCTTTAGCTAATAGTAAAGTATCAATGTTGGTTCATGAATTATGACCAATGTACCATGTGAATGCAAGATGTTAACTGGGGAAACTACTATAAAGGGAGTGGAGAATAGGGGAGTTCTAGTACCTTTGCAATTTTTCTGCGAACCATCTAAAATAAAATTTCTTGAAACATGAGTGGTAACGTGTTTTTAAAATACCATTTCAAGTACAACAGACAAGACAGCACTACCGCAGGGAGACAAACTATGAGTCCAGAACCACCATAACTTAACAATTTTAAGAGGAGCACAGAGAAAAATGAGTGTTTCTCTTTTCCCCATTTCCACATCAAAACATATTGAGTCTAGAAACTTCTGTGGATGAAGTCCACATCTCCGTCTTTAGTAAGTTTATAGAGTAATACTACGGCAAAGTTTTGTTGGGAGATCTGCCAAACTAGAGATTTCCGTGCATTAAGTCACTAGATGAAACTTTTTGCTTTCAAATTTTAAACTAAGTGTCTGCTTCGCATTTTACATTTAGCAGTTTAAATAACATCATAGTGTTGAAGTTTTATAAATGTTTATTAAATGTCAGTAATCTTTACAAAGCAAATATTATAATAGAAAGAGGCAAAAATTTTGCAAAATATGTACAAAAGTAAAAAGCCTAATGAACTAGCAACTCATAAAACCAAACTGTTCTTTCCACTTCCTTTAGAAATAATTTATTGCCAATCCTAAAGTAAAGCCTGACAGAAAATAATTTACAATATCAGATAATGTGCTTAATTCCTGGAAAGTTATAAAAAGATATATGTATAAAAAATCCTAAACCACAAATACTTTTACACAGAGCTAATACAACGCATGTTTTGTTAGGTACAGTATCTATGAGGTTGTTAACAAAATATACTTTTTGATAAGGCTTCTTGTGGTAAATGAGCTCTCCCCAAGGTCTAGGACAGAAAAGCCAGTGAAAACATTTTGCGCTTTTGCTTTCAAGTAAGAGGTAAAACAAGGAGAATGGTATAGTTTGTTGCATTGTTACATTATGTTTCCCAAAAATTAACCCCTACTTGCTTCCCTTGTTTTTCCCCCTGGTACCATCAACTAGGCATGATTGAGGTCAAATGCATCCCCTTACTATGGCAAGAAATATCACAAGCTTTCTAAATACAAACCCAAATCAAGATACCAAGGAAGTAGCATATTTCTATCATGACATTTACTGATTGAAAATGTATGCATAGTGGGTCCTAGCACACTTCGATACAGCTGGAAATTTTCATCATTGACAGATTTGGATAGGTCTCAAAATCTCTTCACCAACCCAGAAATGACTGCCCTACCACTACCACTTTTTGGTCCATATAAGCTCTGGCATTTGAAAGCAGATGGTTAGGCCTGGATGAAACAAGAATGAACATATTTATTTACATGCTAACTATACATTCAAGTACAGACATGAGAATGCTAGCAGTATAAACACTTATAAGATGTTAATAATCACTAACCAGCCTTCTAAGGCTATTATCAACTTGTTGAAAAACCATGAAGCCCAACTTGTTTAAAATGTTCAGGTTTAGACTTATAATTCAATTTCTAGTATAAACTTATTAAGCCCTAACCTTGTACCATAAAATAATGGGTATGTACTATATCATTTCCTTTATTTGGAACATGGAGACAAAGACATACCTACTCACATACAATCCCTCCCTTCCTCATGTTTACTGAACAAAAAGTCAACCTATATGCTATTAAAAAAAAAATCAGTATTGTTAGTTAAACAGCACAACACATGACCAGATCATTTGTAACTAATGGAACTTAACCTGTTGATATGATGGGAGAGATAAAGGGACCCAGCACTAAGTCAGATCTCCAACTGAAAAAGACATGCAAAATCTCTGTCTTGATTCCTCAAATAAAACTAAAAGACATGAAGAGGTAACAGAATGACTTTCTCTAGATTTATTAGGGAGTTGCTTACAAATATTTGACTGAGCTTTACAGGCACGATTTCATGGATTCACACAAGAAATTGAGTTAACACTGCTATTTAGTCTTCTCATTACGTATACAGAAATAACATTGCTACAAATTGCAATGGAGAGACTCTTGTTTCAAATGGCTTGGTTTGGGGTTTTTTCTAAAG
>PVJD01015155.1:0-26096 GCA_004026545.1 Mormoops blainvillei | reverse complement strand
AAAAGTGATGGCCATTAAGAGACTTAGCTGGGAGGAGAGCTGAGCTAATGAAGTAGGACCACCTTCGGCAGGCCACGTGTCCTCTGCTGGGGCTGGGCATGGTGTCGAAATAGCATGTCTCTGCCCCCCCCCCCCCCCGCCTGTTCAGATGTACGCCAGTTCACACAAGCCCCCAAATCTGTGAGCCCGTGATGTCGAAAACACGTGCTTGAGTCGGATTTCCAGCCGAAGTGGACAGGCTGGGCAGACTCATGCCACTCCTTCTGTCATATGGAGGTGACAATTTTCTCCTTTGCTTCTCTGGACTCAATCGTTCTTACTGCTCCAAAGACTAAAACTGCAGCATTAACGCCAGTTTCAGGTCCAAGGGCCTCTGGCACCGGCTGGCGATGGCTAATGGGATTTGGACCCGGTTAAGAACTCACCACAGGCACCCGGCTCTTCCTTCCGGCTCCCCAGTGAGAGGTCTAGGTGGTCCATGCTGCACAGCAGGCAGTGTTCTTTTCCACCAGCCAGTCAGTTGCTGCGATTCTGCTAAGTGCTGGGTGCTACAGACCCCAACATCAGTCAGATGCAGCCCTGCGTGAAGGGATATACAGTCTAGTGAGCTTACTGCTACTTCCGGGAAAAAAGACATTTTGGACTCTAGGACAGCAAATTTGACGTGAACGTGAAAAAGAAGGTTGTTGATATTTAATTTTTATTCATTGCATGAATGATATAATAAATCAAGAACTTATTTATTAAGGATTCTTTTAATAGCGCTGACTGATGTGGCTCAGTGGATTGAGTGTCGGCTCAGTGGATTGTGAACCAAAAGGCCGCCGGTTCTATTCCCTCAGGCACGTGCCTGAGTTGTGGGCCAGGTGAGAGGCAGCAGATGGATGTATCTCTCACACATCCATGTTTCTCTGCCCCTCTTTCTGCCTCCCTTCCTCTCTCTCTAAAGATAAATAAATAAAATCTTAAAAAAAAAAAAAAAAGGAGTTCTTTTAATAGAGCGACAGAATTTTCAAACTACTTAAGAATGCTGGTTCTGTAGCTGGATGACCCGGGTCCACTTCTCAGTTGACTTTTCTGTAAAAAGGAGATGATGATAATACCAATTTCAGATTTATAGGGGCATTGCATGAAGCGTTCCATTAAAAGTGTTCAGAATACAGCATTGCACTGAAAGCCATGTTACCTTTAAACTTCTGATTCATTCATCAAAAACTAAGTAACGGTGATGGTTACACGAGTCTGTGAATATACCAAAACCCACCGAATTATGTACTCAGCGATTTTTATGGTTTGTGAATTGCATCTCGATAACGCTGTTACAAAAAGAAAATCAATTGAGTACTATTATGTGCCTGGCACTGCCTTTTTAAACTCAGCAGGTAAGTGACTCGCTCAAGGTGAGTGAGTAGCAGAGATACACATCTGGAGTTCACGACTCTTGGCACACAAGCCAAGCTGTTTGCAAACTGTCGGAGATAAAATGAAGATTGCAGCTCAGGTTGGAGGTGGAAGTCACTTTCTGTTCTGGCCTAGAGCCAGACCTTAATAAAAAATAATGCTATGACCTAAGACCTTAGCATTCTACCTTCACCAGCTATTTCCAGTAGTTCTCCTCACCTGCCGCACACCTCCATGTTCTCCAAGACTTCAGGCATATTATAAATGCCTACATAAATACACTAGGAAAAACATGGTATCCTTCTCTCCAGCTCTGGATATAAATGGGTAGTTTTTGGTTAAGCTATTGCTTTCATTCCCCTAATTTCTAACTGTTAAGAATTAGCTGTCAAAGGGAAAAAGAAGTGTAGCTTCTAAGAAAAGTGAGGGCAGGGCCTGGAGAATGATACCTTCCTATTGCAGGAGAGGGATAGTATTTAAAAATCATCCCCCAGCACTACCACTACCAAAACTATCAACGAATTTTGTTCCCATGGTGTAGAAAACCTTACTCACTGTTGAGATTTCTAAACCTGAAAATCGAGAATGTAGACTAAGAGGGGAGTGCTTTAAAAATGAAACGGTGGTGTTTTTTCCCTGCTGAATCCATTTATATAGTAACTGAAACCATTTCCGATCCAGAGTTGCCCTGCAGCCTTCGGCTCCCATCCGCCTCCTGCTTTCACTGCCATGTGCTTTGTTCCTGGGATTTCTTCCTTCTCCTGACATCTGGTATCGAGGACAAGGGAAAACCACGTCCCCGGAACTAGTGAAATTACTATGAGGAAAAAATGGCTCAGGTTTCCAGGCAGCTCTGAATGAGAAGATTCCCTGGGTGTCCGGAGCAACTATGTTCAGGGAGTAAACCTAAGAAGGTACCAGCTTTCAGCCTGTACATTTTCCCGAGATGAACTTGAAGTGCTTTCCTTCAATGGCCCAGACAGCACAGGTTTTCCCTAGCAGATGGCAGCATTACCTCAATGGACATTGAATGAATAGGCTTTCCCCCAGGGGGTGGAATTGTAGCAAAGTCTATTATGAAATCTCATTTACTTTGCATGAATCAGTTCAGGAGTCCCCAGAACAAAATCTGAAAAGTGAAAAATGGTGAAATAGGACAGTAAGGTACAGATCACTACCCATCAAAATCAGGTTTGCCCTGAAACAGCTTTGACGTGGCAGGTAATAATCATAGTAATTTTGCACTTTTGTGATGGAGCAAGGTTTTAACAGAATTCCATTTCTTGGGAGTGAGAGCGAAACCACTTGGGAACACCTTTTACCCCACCCCCCTCTGTTTTCTAGGACTGTAGCATCTGGGGCATGTAATGTGGCCCTGACAGCTAAGAGCTGGAGGAAAAGAATGGGAGGAGAGGGGACATCAAGAAAAGGCTCACTCAGTTCACACACACAACATGCATTTTTATTTTTTTACTTAAGCGCTTTCTCAAGAAAGGTACCGAGAACTGGGTAATAGATTCCCTTCATGCAACAACCTCAGGCCTTTTGTAAAACTGACTTACCAAGGGCTAGACCAGACATTTGACCTTGATCCAAGCTGAGCTTTGATAGGGTAGGGTGGGTAGCACTGGGCCCGGAGAGATGCGGAGGCTGCGTCGCTGCTTTTCTGGAGAGGTGAGGCAGTGGGGAAGGAGGCCGTGAGCAGCCCCTGCCCCCTGCCCACTGCCCCCTACAAGAAAGCTGATAACTGCCTACTTATTTCAGTGTTTGTTCATAGATCCTGTTTGTTCTCAGTTACACGGAGGAAACGGAGGCAGCTAATCCTAAGACTCTGCAGCATTATTTAATGGTTTCGGTTCAGATGATGGGGTAATTTCCCCAAAGACCTCTGTTTACATGGGCTGGGGAAGGGGGCAGAGAAGGGGCATTGGATAGGGATAGCTTAATTTTCGCTCCTCTACTTCATATCTGTGCGCCAGATATGAAGCTCCTCGTGCCAAAGAAAGGCAGAAAACCATGTCACCTGGCCTCCGATATGTAGGCACTCAAAATGGCTCCCTGGCCTTTAGAAGGCTCGCAAAGGCCCTCTTGCAAAAGAGAGGGGTTGTTGTTAGGGTTTTGGCAGGTGGCCTTTCTGAATAACTCCAAGAAATCGTTCTGAATAACTGCAAGAAGCCTCGTGATGGTAGTACCCTGAACACGTGACAGGAACGCGTGAGGCTGGCCCAAGCCCGCCTCGGCCTAGAAAAGGAGTGGATTCCCGCAGCAAGCCTGAAGACGCTGGTCTGAGGGTTTACCAGGAGGCCGAAGGTCTCCACTGAGTGAGCCAAGGGTGGCTGCGGGGGCGCCTAGTGCCTGGCGAACATTCCCAGAAGGCAGAATATGATGGCTTCTGATGTCAGCGTGACATTCCATGAGACCTTTTCCAGAAGCATAGAATAGAAGAAATGTGAACGGAGATGATGGAGACCATTTCACGGAAGTTGAAGCTTTGAGAGCTAATAAGCCCCTACCATGCAGGGGACGTCCATCATGTGACTGTGTGGCTTTCTAGTGGAGGTTGTCCCCTCTTCAGCTTTTCTATCAAAATTAGGGATCAAACCTTGTTTAAAAACAAACAAACAAACAAGAAAACCAAGGCACACTAAGTACCCCAGCGCCACGCTGTATGTCCAGAAATTGGGTCCCCTACTCTTCCCACTGTATCCAGAGCATTGACTGGGAGCTCATTGTCTCTCATTGTCACTTTCTGGATCTGCCTGAAAGACAAATAGAGGGTAGGAAACTATGTCGGTGCCTCTCAGGGGATGGGCCAGGACAGGGCGGACAGATGCAGCTACACACTCTCACAGGGGTGCTTTCGGGTGTGGACCTGCTGCCGCCTTTCTGCACTTGAGATCCTGGGGCAGCTGGTGCTGCCTCTGCCACTGGCCTCCCCAGAGAGCGAGAAGGCGGCCGAAGTCGGCGCGCCTGTCTGAAATCCTCTGCAGCTGCTCCCATGCTTTTAAAATGAGCATAACGTGGTTTCAGGCAGTGGATAATCTGGGAAAGTCCTCTGTATGAAATGTTTTTCTTTTCATGGCTCCCTTTCCTTTTAGATATGACGTACCACCACTCAAGAGGCAGCCTGGGGGATCATGGGTGTCCTTTCCAGGTTACTGCTCCTGCCAGACACCCTCTGTGCATGTCACATATGTGATGTCCTTTGACACAGCGATGCTCCGAGGACTGTACTCTCATCCCATTTTCAGATGAGGAAACTGAGACTCAGAGAGGTCCAGTAGCCTGTCCTACAATGAGCAGGTGGCAGCACCAGGATCCCCAAACCAGGACCCCAGACCAGTGTTGTTTGATGCTGAATCGCACACTGACTACATCTGCAGGACCATTTACTTCACGTCAGCCCTTCGAGCCTCAAGTGCTCACCTAAGGCCACCTGAAAGCAGCACTGTCCTCGTTAGCAGGAGAGTGCCCAGAGGGGTCAGGTGCACTTCTGTATCTCAGATCGTATCTCCTGGCCTGTTAGAAAGATGCAAGTATGTGAAAATAATACTGGAACTTATTATTCTGAGGTAAATATTAACAGTATAAACTTTATCAAGCAGAGAATAAATTTGCTGTTCATTGTTCATGGCATCATTTATTTTTTTCTTTGTGTTGTCTTCAGGGCTGGATTTAGAAAGATCAGGTTAAGAAAAAAGAAATCAGACACTCGAAGTAAATAAATTATTTCAGGCCCGGCTTCAAATTCACTGTTTTTATGGGGCCACAGAGTTAGAATCCCGAAGTCCTTGGACCGCTGCCTGTGGGGGACCCGGGGCAGCCGGGGCCCTGCCTGACTCCATTCCCTGACCAGGCTCCTGGCCTTGTTGGGGGTCAGCCAGACCAGCAGACCACTACCAGGACAGGCAGCCAGCCTGGCTAAGGAAATGGCATGTCATTCTGCACCCCCACATACAATCCTTTCAATGGCACGTAAAATTAAGTCCCAAATTCTGCACCATCTGATCATAGCCACCTCTCCAGGCATCTTTTCTACCATGTAGGGGAGGAAAAAAATCATTCTCCTCTATCCATCTTAGGTTCATTGGTTGGAAGCTTGAAAATTAAACGGACAAAAGACAGATTAACGAGAAAAAAAGCAAACCAGAGTTTATTAATGTGTGCATCAGATACATATTCAAAAATACTTACGATGAGTAGCTCAAAGGGTGATTAGAACTTGAGCTTCCACAGCATCTTAGCAAAGAATGATAACTTCATAAAGAAGTAACATGACCAAGGGAAAAAGGATTTTGAGTTTTTAGGAGCAGCAAATTGTGGGGAGGCCAATTTATGGGGAAACTAATGGGGGAGAAGGGCTGGCTTTAGCAAAGGTTTCTTATGTGGATTCTTCTAATGCCATCTCTGGGCTGATGAGGGTCTAGAGTTACCTCCGGTGATTAACATCTGTCCTTCCTGGGAGAGAGGCGAGGGGGAACCTTTACCTATTTATGTTCTGCTTTTAGGCCAATAGGAGGAGGGCGGAGAGCATTTTTTGTATCTGCTTATTCTCTGTTGTCTTCAGCTCAAAAGAATCCTTATGTCAAAGGGGCATATTTCAGGGCAGCGTTTTCTGCTACCCTTTATCAGCCACCAAAACTATCACCATTTCTTGTAAGCTGCTCCTGCTCCCACCTCAGGCCTTTACACCAGCCTGGAACAGGCTTCAGTCCCCTTCATGGCCTAGTGAACTAACTCCTCTTATTTCACATGGCTGCTCAGTTGTCACCTCCTCAGAGAAGCCTCCTCTGACTGCCCTGACTAGCTCAAATTTCCCTATTAGAGGTTGTCCTAGCACTAGGTCCCTTTTGTTCAAACTACTTACCATAGACAGAACTTTGCATTCGTTTGTGATCAAAAAGGCCTGGGTTCCCTCTTGTAATAAGTTTCCAGAAGACATCTCCATGCCTGGGTCCCCCCACTGTGCCCAGCACAGTGCCTGAAACACAGCAGGCACTCATTTAAGGATGGATGGATGGATGGATGGATGGATGGATGGATGGATGGATGGATGAATGAATGAATGACGTACAGCCCAGCACAATATTCAGATCATTGTTCACAGCGACTGTGTAGTCTGCTCAAGTTGCAACAGGGAGACACTGAAGTGAACAGCTCGCATTTCTTAGCAGTGGTGTTAAATGGAAAAGGAGAGCTTGTCACCTCGCCTTGTCAAGTTTCCATACTTTTAGGCCATTCTTAATGTAAATAGCCTATGGAGAGCTCGCTTGGGAGTGCGAGGGGATTCTGACAAATCAGCCTTTGAGACAGCCTCGATCTCCATCTTCTGCAAATTCTGCTTGGGAATCAGAACTTGGGGCATAACTTCTGCTGAGAGGTCTTTGCATTGTTTCCTCCGGTGGATTTTTCTACTTTTCTTGCATTTTTATCTTGAAGGGACAGTGTCCTCATTTGAATCCACATGGCATACCTAAGTTGCCCTAAGGTGTATTTGTACTTGAGATTTGGTCGGCTGTCAGTAGGGGCACTGAAACCTCTGGGGTAAGTTAGAGCTGGGCTCTTGGTCCCGAAGCCCCTTTGCAGGGAGCGATATTATTTGCCTTACTGGCATTGGCAAAAAATTTATTTTAAATTTTCATTACTTTTTTTTGCTCAGACTTCTCTTTCGGCCACATGAACTTGGGTCTGTCTCCTCTCCCCCTGCTGCTTTCTGGCCTGTGTTTTGATCCCTGAAACATCTAAGGTGTGCCAGTCATATCATCTTGTAGGACTGTTCAAGGGTCTCCACCCAGGAACAGTGAATCCCATGGAATTTCTGCCAAAGAACCTCTCCTGTTGCTGTTGTTTGTCACTTGGGAAAAAAGTTCTCTCCCCTCCTTGCCAGTAATCTAAATATAAATGCAGGCTAGGAAACAGTTCTTTTTGGGGCGGGGGGGCGGGCTGGGGGCAAGTTGTCATATTATCTTAAGTTGACAAACTGAATTCTGTCCAGATATTTGTTTGGGTTTCAGATGTTTAGCCCCAAACATCGAGGTTTAAGTTGAAACAGGTCCAGATTTGGTAATGTTTAAGATTCCTCCCGGAGCACAAACCAACGCTTACCTTGAAGCTTCGCCTGAGTGCATTCTTCAGTCTTGAATCTCTGCGTTCCTAGTAAACACTCGTGGTCCAAAAAAAAAAAAAAAGTTAACGATTAATCTGCTTATGTTCCAGTGACTTGAAAAATAAGCATCAATACCTCTGAGGCCTCATCTGAAGGACGGCTTTAGAGCTGGTGTAAAGCCTTGGTTTATCAGCTCCAATAGCCTGGGAACGCCTCAGACCTGACTCTGGGATGCGCAGAGCGGACCAGGCTTAGGAATTCCAAGAAGGCAGAATCCAGATAGAGAGCTGCCAAAGCTCACAGATGTGGAATGAAACCGGTTTCTAACCCTGATTCCTCCTCTCAGCTGTGATGCGCTTAGATCCTTGGACTCATTTGAGGTTTCTGCAGTTGGTTAGGATGTTTTGAACCTGGAATTATGATGCTCCCTTTGGGTATTTTTATCTCTGAAACATAAAGATGATAGATCCAAGCTTTCTAGGAAGGCTGCTGTTGAAATTATAGAAGTATTGATTCTATCTTCCTACTGCTTCCAAAGTGCCAAACTGTGTGTGGTGCGTGTCCAGGGGCTGGAACTCAGCCCCCAAACTGAGATTGGTAAACTCCCTCAGGCTAGTGATACTGTCTCTTAGATTCTGTTCTGTGTTGTCCCATGTAATGACCCCAGTTTGCAGGAAGAGCAATCCTTCTTGACTCTAAATTCAGGTAGGGCTTGGTATACCTCTTTTAATGGTTACTTAAACGAAGAGTTTTATCAAGGTTAGTAAATCAGAAGCTTAAGTAAGTACGGATCCTGGTCTCCCTTTGAGATTGCCTTGCAGTAAAGCCTTTGTGTTAATTACACCAGAAAGGGGCACATAGAATAAATGTGTGTTGTCAATGCTTGCATTTTATCTCCTGTGCAACAGCAGTAGCCCTGTGCCAGTGGTTCCATTATAGCATCTAAATGTTTATACTATCGCTACTCAAAATTTGGTTGCTTTGTAGTTCCTACTTGGGAATTGAATTGAAACAACTAAATTAACTTCAGTGTACAAGGTGGAAGCACCTTGTTTTTCTACAGTGTGGGGGAGGTGCTGTGTCATTGACACTAGGTGGTGGTGGTTTTAAAGGACCCTGGTTCGTTATCCATGTATGCACATGCCATTAAAGAAATAATTAGCAGTCTTTAATAATGTCCAGCTGGTGGCTACAAATTAATATGTTTAAAATACCTACCACTTGACCCTATTCATCCTACTCTCCTGTTCCTTGGCGATGACCGGCAGAGTTAATGAGATGCCTCCATACTGCTGTTTTCACTGCTCGTCGCTGTCGTATGGTTGGTCTCACTTTTAATTTTTTATCATGCAGGTGGACAAAACATTTATCAGCAGGTAAACCCAAGAGGAGCTAACATTATTACAAGTATCTTGTTAGACTTGCAAGCTCCCTCAGCTAGTTAGTTAATTTTGCACAAGAGTCTGGGTGGTTTTCATTCCAAACCTTTTTGTGTAATGCTGTAAGTATCTATGCTCGATAAAGCAAAGCAATCCAGTTGACCACAGCCTTAATTATTTTCGAAATTATCAAGCGACTACATCTGCATGTTTTTTGCACTGGCAATCAAGATTTCTTGATTTCTTTCCTTCTTTCCTTCTTCTTTCTTTCTTTGGAAAACCTCCAGTCCATCAGGCTAATTTTTTTTTGAGGTGGAGACCCAGATGGAATTACACAGGTCTCACTCAGCAGGGTCACAGCTCCTGCCTCAGACAATGAGCATTTATGACAGAAGTCTGAGACTGACCAGAAGTCCTGAGAGCGGGGTCCAGAGGTGGCTGGCAGGAACAAGATCCTAATCCCAGAAGAGCAGCTCTGGGACTGTGACATGAGGCACTGGCCTAAACTGGAAAGATGGTACTTCTCAGCACCTCCAGACTGCTCCAGGCATTGTTGCTGGGGCACGCACGTGAAAGGCTGCAGTGTTCTCTTTCAGGTGGGGAGGGAGGGGAGAAGGCTCCCTTAGTAGGTGTGCTCAGAGGGAGGGAGTTACTGGGAAGAGAGAGGTACATAATGGGTACCCCGTGCAGCTCCAAGATTCCAGGTGCGCTGGGGATCCCTGTGCTGGTCGCAGGGGCGGCACGATAGGAGGGCTGGGGAAGGGGGAGAACACCAGCCAGGAAAGGATTTGAGAGGCTCAGGGGACAGAGGCTTGTGTTGCTTTGTGTGTGCGTGCACATGTGTGTGTGCACGAAGACATCCGTCAACAGCCCAGGAATTGGTCTGCCACTCAGGTCTCAAACAAATGGCTTGTTTATTAAACTGAAAGCTGCTATCTCCATTAGGAAATATTCAATTCCAGCAGTTAGCCCGGAGGGGTAAAGAGCCTCCCCTCCCAGTCCGCTTTGCTCCGTTCCCAAACAATGCTTTGATGTGCTGGGTGCTGCTAATGGAAGATGTCATCAGTTAACCCAGCTGGCGGGTTAAGCTGAAAATGGACTTTTCAAGGAGGGGATTATCTCTTGAGTTGTTAAGCATTGATTGACATTATCTATCTGGGCTATATTCTTATGCAAAGGCTTAATCTCCACCTCGGCAGAGGCTGACAAAAGTGCAGAAGTATTCTAGTTATTTGGTTTGTTTTTGAAGTCACTCTGGTAATTGGATCTCAATCACTTGAGGCTGGGGTAGGAATGACTATAGTTTTCCTCCCAAACAAGTTACCATTTTAATTCTTTTAAGAATTGTTCCTAATACTGTTAAATTTCCAGGTTTTCTTCTTTTCTTTTTCTTCTTCTTCTTCTTCTTCTTCCTTTTTTTTTTTTTTTACAAAAAGCAAGCAGAACAATTTATGATAAATAATATTAGCAAAACTGTGAATTTAAGTATAATGCAGATGTGGCAAATCAGTAACTGTGTGCTTGAGATTTGCAAGTGAAAATAAATTTTTCCTTTATTTCTTTTACTTTCAGACACTTTCAAATACTGACAAATGCCAGTGCTAATTTACATGCAATTTCGGGAAAACCTTAGTTTCATAAATCAAGCTGTTTCATATTGTTTTTCAGGACACCTTAAGTTTTCTGGAATGCTTATGAGACCAAAAAGGGATATACAAAATTAATTGCCAAAAATTTAGAAAGTGAATTAGGATAGTTATTCCACTACCGTAATACAATCAATAATTTCTTTAGTTTCTTCTAGTCTGTTCCCCCCCTGTGTTTGCTGCCAAGATGTAACCTGTCTATCTAAATTCTGTTTCATACTTCACGGGCCTCATAGATATTTCACAAACGTTACCTCATATTGCTTAATGTGCACAGTTTCTGTTTGTGGTAATGAAAAATTTTAGAACTAGATAGTGGTGACGGTTGCGCAATATTGTGAGTGTAATTAATGGCCACTAAGTTATACACTTAAAATGGTAAAAATGGTAACTTTTATATTATAATATTTTACCTCAATTAAAAAAAAAAAGTGTATGAAAACTATGCCCCCCAATTTTTTTGGAGAAGCACTGAGAGATTTCAGAGTTTGTAATGCCAGGAGAAAGCTTTAGTGTGGAGTTTATTCTTCACAAGATTAAAAAGAAATTGAAACTTTTCCATAGTATGTAGCGTTTGGATGAAGCCAGTAATTTGGAGGGGAAATGTCAGTAGTGGGGTGGCCTGTTGTTAAAACTGAAGAGCCTTGGGGGTTGAGAGGTCACATTTTAGGCTGAGGTCATTAAAGCCCTGCAGGGAACATGACAGCCTCCTCCCCATGTCCTCCGCCCCTGGGAAGGAGGGTCCTGATGATAGCACTGGAATGACAATGACAGATGAGTAACTTCCCCAGTAGCCTTCCAGTTTACAAAAGTGCTAATGCAAACCCTGCCCTCAGGGAGCCCCAACGATGACGGGTAAATCCTCTGGGAGGAGGTGGTAGGGCACTTTATTCCCCTGGGGTGTTTCTCACACCAGGAGGGGTGGGGTGGGGTGGGGGGGATGGAGAGCAGCAGGTTTGGCCTGGGCCTTGTGGGAAAAGCCCAGTGAGAGAGGGAAGGGCATGAAATGTCTGTGCCAAGCTTTAGGAGGAGAGGGAAGAAAGACCCAGAGCAAGACACAGTGGCACCCCTGATCTAGAGCACCCTTTGGGGTGGCCGGGGTTCAGATCACAGACTAGGGGCTTCTTCCTGGACCATACATCTGACTTCCTTTACCCCAGAGACCTCTGGTCCCAGAAGTGGTTGCCAGTGCTGCATTTATGTTCCTGCACTCTTCAGTACTGTGACTGATGGGATCCAGGCTGAGACAACCCATATATTTGAATCCAACTGGGCTCCAGGTTTTAAAAATCTCCTATTCTCTTGGGCTACTGTTTTGTGTTTGTGTCCCAGCTCTGAAATTAACTGACCTAGTCCAGTATTTGTTCAACATGAGTTAGAGAGTGAAATCAAAAAGTGATTTTAAATAATGCTTTTCAAAAAGAGGTTTAACCACTTTACTGAAAGGAAAACATGCCAACTTACGCACTTTGGCATTGTACAGTGACGCTGAGGGAGGCCACCTTAGCTGGGGACTGAGAAATCCCATGTTGGGATACAGTCTTCACAAGTAAAGCCTCATCTTCTTTCCCTTCTCCATCCCCCGCAAGGGCCGATATTTTGATAACCTGAGACACGGGACTTTTAATCATCTGCACCAATTCTGAGGTTCAGCATGATGTCACCAATGCCGGGACCATGGCTCATGGTTATATTTGTTCATTTTGCATAAGATGTGCTCAAAAAATTTAAGGGAAAAGATGGGAGATGAAGCGTTTTACAATACAACAATGCAACCCCTTGGCTCTAGTCTGTCTTCGAACATCTCACAGCTGGAGATGTTTGTTGTGTTCCTGCCACGTGGAAGCTTCCCCTCCCCACACCCAGTCTCTGTTATTTCCTGTTCTTGGACCCCTACCTTCTGCCGTTTGTCTGGGGTGGGGGGTGTCCGAGTCTGGAATGGACTGACGGGATCCCTGCTATTGTGGTCAAAACTGTGCACATGATAAACAGACATTTTCGGGAGTGTCTAGATATTATCTAGAGAATTCCAACCACCCAGTTGAAGAGAAAGTCACTCACCTGGAGCATTTAGAGAACTCCAAACATCTGAAGTAGGGGCAGATGGCAGACGCAGCTTTTTAAGATACAGCTAAGAGCTCAAAGGGAATTCTTAGATTCAGTGAGCCATGGCGCACCATGTGTCCTGGGAAATCAGGAAGGGATGTCAAGACTTGCTTCTTTAGGGTGGACTGTGTAGAGCTGCACAAACCAAGGTTTAGATCTCAAGTCTGTTACTTGCTCTGTGTCCTTGGACAGATTATTTAAGCCCTGATCCTCAATGTCTTCCTCGGCAAGATAGAGATGATACCCTCTTTGCAGGTGTTGCTTCTGGATTTATTGAGATAATATATGTAAAGGGCATAGTGAAATGACTACACATTGCAATTGGTAGTTGTCGTCCCTATCATTTCTATTTCCTGTAAAGAAAACTGGCACCTGGAAAGAGTTCTAGGATCCATTTAAAGTATGTGGTCAAGGAAATCTTGACCACAATGAATCATGGAGCTGATCTTCCTTGTTTGATAAGCCTCTAGTCCAGCCTGTTTCACCTTCTATGTCTGCATTTACAAGAGGCTGGTGGTGTTAAAGACCCCGAGACAGGCGCCCCTATTTAACCCCAGGTTCACCACTCACTGCTGGATGCCTTGAGGCAGGCCACCACTTAAAACTGCATCTGTTTCCTGACCTGTACGATCAAGAACGCTGGCTCCATAGGCCGATTTTGAGAAATAAATGTGATCGTGCATGAAAATCACTCAGTGCAATGCCTGGCATATCACCAATGCTCAGTATAAGTTATGATGGCCTACTCATTGCCAACAAAGCCTTTAAGGCCTTGGGGCCCCTGTGTCACCTCTCCAGTGTGACAAGGCACATACTCATTGCCAACTCTGGGACTTTGCAGCCTCAGTCTTCACAAAGCAGCCCCTGTGGACAGCAGTGTCCGCGCCTGTAGCCGTTGCTGCCCGAGCAGAGCGTGCACTTACTCCACAGGTAGTCCTTTACTTTTCCTGCTTTGTCCACAGGTTTTAAAGCATGCAAATAGTGTGAGGCCACCCGCCTCTGACATGTATTGAAAAATTCCTTTACCGGCCTGTGGGCAGAGGAGAAGGCCCGTGTGACTGACTGCCTTGTGTGAGGGGCTGCGCTGTGAGACCGGCCACTCTCACAGGCTGCCTCTCGGGTAATCTGCATAACGGGTAGAAGGCGGATGTGTTTCTTATTGCTGTTGTGCCCAGTTACCACAAACTTTGTGGCTTAAAACGAGAAATTTATTTTCTCCCGGTTTGGGAGGCCAGAAAGTCTGAAATCAGGGATGGAGGGATGGGTTCCTTCTGGAGGCCTTGGGGAATCATCTGTTCTAAGACTTGCTTGTAGCTTCTGGTGGTTGCCAGCCATCCTTGGTGCTCCTTCACTTGGCGATGAATGGCTCCCACTTCTGCCTCTGTCTTCTCCTGGAGTTCTCCTCTGTGTACATCTCTGTGGGTCCTTTCCTCTTATAAGGACACCAGTCATTGGATTTAGGGCCCACTCGAATCCAGCATGACCTCATCTTAACTAATTAACATCTGCAAAGACCCTGTTTCCAAAAAACAGTCAGGTTCTGAGGTTCCCAACAGACATGAATTTTGGAGGGGACCCTGTTCGACCTACCACAGTAATTATACCCATTCGACAGAGGACAAACCTGAGTTTCAGAGAGGAGACAATCCCTTGTGTCAGCATCACACAGTCAGTTTGTGACACCAGTGGGGTCAATCCCAGACCTTCTTTTCTCGAGACTCAGGTACTTCCTGCTGGATCGCCTCACCCACACACAAATTAATGGACAATAAAACAGGGGTCTAAAAACCATGGCAGCAGAGAGGTTAGCAGCAGTTGGCCACTAGATCAAAGGGGACTTCCGGCGGATAAACAGGATGAAGCAGAGACTATGCAAGCGAATGGCAACCCCCATTTCGGTTGCTGGTTCTCAGACTTTATCCTGCTTGCACGATCGGTATAACTTATTAGTTCTCAGCCTCAGTGCTCTGCTTCTGGGATTCCGTGGTTGGGCAGAGGGTCCTTATAAATGAGACATGAGGTAGTGGTCGGCTTCTGCTGGCGTTAAGCAAAGGGAAGGAGCACATTTCTTTGCATGAAGCCAAATACCCTCCCACAACTTTTCCTGCACCCCACCTTACTGCTAGCTTTTGCTTATCATGCAACCCCTTGGTGGATGGAGACATTCCATGCTTTCCTTCTCCTGCAGAGGTTCCTTCCTGGCATTGAGAACCACACAGGCAGTAGGCGGAAGCAGGTGACTGGCCCGCAGCTGCTCCCAGCGCCGTGCTGCCCTAACTTTTCCCAGAATGCAGTCTAGCAGAGCAGGGGCAGGCGATACCACGCGCTCCGCTGACTCTGCGTACAGCGCGGGAGTGGGGCAGAACCAGAAGTAGAGCCAGGTCCTCGGTGTTACGGGCAAGTTTCGCTTAGTTTAAACCACAAACCCACTTCTAGTAGCAGGCTCAGAATCCCCTGTGGCCAGTGGCATTCGTTGGCGGCGTGAGGTGCGAGTCAGAAAATCGGAGTGGGCCTGGCTCACGCTGCTCTTTATCGGCGCAGGACCCGGTCATCCGGAGTCGCCGCTCAGTCCTGGCGGAGCGGGCTCTCAGGTTGACTGCCTGCACCGACCCGGAGGTCTCTCCGTCTGCCAGGGAGCGGCAGAGCGAAGGGGGTCAGGGCCTGCTTGCTGCCCAGTCTGGCTTCGCATTCGGCTTTGTGCTTTTAAAGAAACTTAAGAAAAGGCCACTCATGGGTTTTTAGAGTAAGTGGCCGTTCGTGGTGGCAGTGGTATCCGTAATGATGAGACCTGTTCTGTGGATGGACATCTAAACCTTCTAGAGCCTTCCAGCAGTTCCCTTGCAATCCATCAGTAGCTGATTCAATAGGCTCAAATCTTTTTCTGGCTGGTAAATGATAGGTACATGTTTTGGTTGAGTTTTCTTAGCACTTACTAGGACTTTTATTTAAAAAACACCTCTTGAGTGTTGGGGTTTTTTGTTTGGTTTTTTTTCATCTCCAGAATTGTGAGGGCTGTCTTGGGGGCTGGGGAGGCTAGCCGTCTAACACTTCCTGCCTAGGAGCAGGGAAGCGCTTGGTGATTCCTGTAAGAGGACTGGCTGGCTGACCTCACACCCTCAGGCCGAGCCCAGAGGCTGGGAACTGGGTGACAGGAGGCAGGGATCCCGGGCTGCGCTGACTTGGCATCGGGTCCAGGGTCTGGGATTGCCTCAGTGTGGAGTTATTGTCCGTCTGCCAACCTCCTCCCCCGCACTCGCTTTAAACATTCATAAAAGGCATGGTGGTTTTGCTTATAGAAGACTAGGTTTAGCAAACCCAAAGTATTATTTTTAAAACTTTAGTCAGATCTTTGAAAAATTGATTCACGTGTACTGAGCCCCTGTCTGTCTGTCTTATAGGGAGGTGGATAGGGAGGTTACAAGATTAACTCATCTGCACATTTAAGTTGCGTGGAACAAAAAACGACTATTGTTTAGAATAACAGATAAAGTCAGCCTCCAGTTTTTGTTCTTTACTTGACTGATCAGATCTTGGGAAAGTTTTCAATGGGGGTTTCCTATGACATATCCTGCCTGTGACATAGTCCATCAAATTCTAGAACATTTGACTCCAAAGAGGAATTTGGTTACTCTTACAGAGTTTCACAACTCTTCTGGGAATTGACAGCTCATGGAAGGGAAATGTCTATCTATGACTGCAAGTCAGTTACAATCTTTGAGGAAAAAGGAAGGTTCTAGTATCATACAATTATCTCGAGTGAAAAGGCTGCTCCTGAAAGTATGATACCTTACAAGAAAGCACACTTCCTCGGGAGAAGGCCACGTTTTGGTACACATTTGCTCCTCGTGGCTGCGTAAGGCCTCACTACCCATTCATTATGTTGATAGGAAACGGAGACTGGGGTGTTGCAGTGCCCAGCCAGCAGAGAAGCCTGGGCCTTTTCTACATCTATGTGCATTTACAGCTCAAATTTGTATCTTATGACTTTTCAGCTATCTCTTTTCTGATTACAAAAGTAACACAAGTTCAGTAATACAAAAACTTTTATAAAATAAAAACGATAGGTTTTACTTCAGATTTTCATCCTCCCTTCGACATAAAGTTTTCCCCATTCTCCAGGGTTCACCACAGTTAAAACATGGGGAGTCTTCCAAACAATATGTATGCAAGTGATGTCCTTGACTTTGAGATGTGACTCAGTCTTCTCCAGGTATCTAATTTCTCATCATGGATGCCAAATTTTCTGTTAGTTCTTACCCGTCTATCTGTCTTACTATTTATATTTTTATTAAGTACATTTTTTCACAGTTAATATATACACATGGTTGAGAATTCAAACGGTGTAGAAAAGGACATAGTGAAAAGAAGTCTGCCACCTCTGATGTCTGGTCCTCCTTGTGCCAGACAAAACTATTGTTATCCATTTCTCATTTATCCTTTCCAGGGATAATCTCTGCATACACACACACACACACACACACACACACACACACACACATTTATTTTTGTTACCAACATAATTAACATAGCATACGTGCTATATACCTTGTAAAATGTGACTACTGGTCACTTATAATAGTAGATCTTTGAGATTGTTCTATATCAGTTCTCGTAGAGCTGGGAACTGTACTATTTTCTTAAAGGTTATGTAATATTCCATTTTATGAATAATCCAGCCCCCTATTAACTTAGGTTATTTTAGTCTTTTATTGTTGCAAGCAATGTGGCATTGGAGATGTTTGGATATAGGTCATTTTATACCTGTGCCACTGTATCTGCACATAAATTCTTGGAACTAGAATTACTGGGTGAAATACACTGTGTGTTTTAAAGTTGGGTACATGTGCCAGAGTGCCATGCACCTTCATGGAGTCTCCTTTTTCCTTATCCTGATAACTTATTTCATTGGTGGCAAACATCTCACAACTTAATTTTGCTTTTCTTTTATGTAATAGGGATCGGGAATCTTTGTATGTCTAAGGATAATTAATATATGTTTTGTGTGTTGTCTGTCCATGTCTTTTGCCCATTTCTGTATTTGGGTTCTTGGTCTTGTTCTCATTGATTTGTAAGAGTTCTTTCTTTATATATCATGAATATTAAACCTTTGTGGTACGAGTTGCAAATATTTTCTTGTTTATTTTTATCTTAGCCACCATTCATCGGGTCCTTTCACTGTAGGATAAGCCCCATCCCGGGCACTTGTGCTTCCCATCAGCTCCCTAAGGCAGTGGTAGTTTTATAGCCATCACAGAGAGGAAGAAACCCGGGAGTGTTGGATACCAACACCCATTCTTAACCAGAACCCTGTACTGCTATATGTACGATATAGTAATACAACATCATTCTAGGTTGCCGTGCAGTTTTGACAAGTATCCTTCCTAAAGGTTGCATAGCATTTCATTCGTTAAGCAAATTGCCATTTTCAGGTGCTGAGTTTTATTTTTAAGATTTTATTTATTTACTTATTAGAGAGAGGGGGGAAGGGAGGGAAAAAAGAGAGGGAGAGAAACATCGTCGAGTGGCTGCCTTTCACACGCCCCCTACTGGGGACCTCGCCTGCAACCCAGGCATGCGCCCTGACTGGGAATGGAACCAGCGACCCTCTGGTTCGCAGGCCAGCACTCAATCCACTGAGGCACACCAGCCAGAGCAGATGCTGATTCTTTTACTGCACATCCTTGTTGCCTGCAGGTTTGCACTGTTCTAGACAAGATCACAATGCGTTTCTTCTAAAGCTTTGCCCTCCATGCTGCACCACGATGGACCAATATTCCTGCAGTAGAGAAGAATATAGTGTCCAAGGCTGCAAGCCATGGGACCTCTGAGTCTAAGATCTTGGATGCAGGGACTCAGACTTGAGGCAGAAACGGAGTGCATCCTGGGCACTGCCCTGAGGCCTGCTAGACTTTTCAGCCCCTTTCCCGGGTCACCATGAGCTTCATCTGGTTCTGGAATGAAGCAAACGAGGTTCTCCTCCCCCTCCCAAAGCCCAGCTTTTGGGCAGTATTGGAGGCAATCAGAGGGGTATGCTGAGAGATGGGAGGGCGCAGTGGGCAGGGTAAGAGCTTGGCAGTCGGTGAACTACTTTTTTTTCCCTGTAGAATAATAAATGAGACCATGGCACGGACATGGGTGGTCTGTGCATCCATGTATGTTTCCCCCAACTGCTGGCTTTGCCTGTGCGAAGGTGCTGAGTCTAGATTTCCTAAGAAACTGTCCTGTTCTCTTCTCACCCGTCTCCCCTCAGTAAATCCGGGCTGGGTATGTCATCATGTCCCATACTTTACCCTGTTAGGGATTCCTCTGGGGAAACAAGCTCCCCTTTTAAATTGTAAGTATTCCCATCAAATTCCCATCTAAGCGCAAATTGTTTTGAAGGCCTGGCTCCCTGCTGAGAAGTGGAGTTTTTTGGAGGTGGGACCTGGAGGACGGATATAACTGAAAAATGGTGGGAAAAGAACGGCCTGGGGAGGACACCGTGACCCTGGCCATCTTGAAAGGGCTTCCGGAGGTCCCGGGCCCCCGTGTATGTGCACACGGGGGCCTGCGCACCTGCCTGCCTGCCTTGAAGCAGTTTGAAAAGCCACAGATCTCCACCTCCCTGTATCCCAGGGAGCATGTGGAGGGAGCCCTCCCTATTGCCTCCCACCTCCCCACTTTGCAGTTCCTGGGCTTATCACTTTCAAAAACAGCTTGTCCACATTGCCTGCTTCCATCTCCTTCCTCCTGATCTCAGCAAAGCTGTTAGGGAACATTCCATCACACTAGGGCACAGAAATGGGATGGTTCCACTTAGCAGGGTAAACTCCTTCCACTGAAGAGATAAAATTCTGACAAGGGGAGGGAGTTCCTTCCTGGAACCCTAGCGATCTCTCTTGGCAGAACAAGCCAGCTGTTTTCAGAGGCTGCTGCCACAGCTGCCGCCGCCGCCACCGCCACCGCCTTGGCTTGCTTTCTCTGAGCCCTGCCCTCCTCACCACCAGACTCGAGCAGAGCGACCCAGTGCCTCACGTTTGCACAAGGCTCACGCTAGCATCACAGAATTATGGGTTAGGAGCAGAAAGGAAGTGAACTGGGAGAGACGGGGCAGCGTTCACTTGGTCTGGTTCTCTCATTTTACAGACCAGAGAACTGAGGCCCAGAAAAGAAACACAGCCTTCCCGAAGTCAGGGAGCAGCAGCACGTGGCTTCAAAGACAGTCTGTCGCTGCCTCACCTTTGCTCTTTAAGTTTCCCTTTTCGGTCCTTTGGATTAGCACGGCACCCTTCCTGGGTCGCTCCCGCCTGAACTGCCCAGGGCGGCTCCCAGGGACAGAGCCCAGCCCCGTGGGTGGTATTCGTGGATTCAGAGCTCTGTCCCTGACCCTGGTCAGGGCACCGGAGGCTGGGGCCCGTCCCTCTGTGGAATGGGTGAGACTCTCCATCTTGCTGTTGGTGGAAGGAGTAAATAGAGAAGGTAGGTGAGGGTGTGTAACACCGACCTGGCACCCAGACGTGTGCCATAGCTATCTGCTGAATGATGGCCACAGAAATGCTGATGGCCTCCAGAGTCCAGCTTCTGAGCCTCGCAAATTGCACTGTTACTTCTCAGTCAACCAGGAGGACTATGATTCCAAACAGCTTCAGGCAGCGCCCCCCGCACCCCCGCTCTGCAAGGCACCCTCCCAGACTAAACAGAAGATCAGGTTACAGCACCAGGAACGGTGAACTGGCAGTTCAAATTGGTTTTCATAAACTGAGAAAAGTCACCCCCAGCTCAGAGTCTGCGGAGGGGAAGGGAAAGGAAGGGGACAGATGAGCCGGAGCCAGGTGAGTGCTGCTGGCTTCTGCCCCGCGGCTTCCCGTCGGAGCCCCCTCCGCCGACACTCGCAGGGCAGCTGGGTTTATGCTTTTGCAGCCTAAAGCCACCTGGCCGATTTGATTTCTCCCTCTGCCTCTGAGTATCAGACACGTTCCTGGAGCACCTCACTGAGACTTTGCTACAGAATATTTTTCTAAACTTCACCCTCCTTTTGTAGCTGGAGGGAGGTGTGTGTACATGGGTGTTTGCGTATGTGTCTTTCTGTATATGCGTGCACAAATATACATGCATGGATGTGCATATGTGCATGCACATGTGTGGGCATGCGTATGTCTGTGTGTACGCGTGAGCGTGTGCATTACTTTGCTCCAGGTTCTGCGGTAACAAAACACTGTGCGTTGAGTGGCTTAAACATCAGAAATTTATTGTCTCATAGTTGGGAGATTAAGAATACAAAAACCAGGTGTCATTAGAGTTGGTTCCTTCTGATGGCTGTAGGGAAGGGTCGCGGCCCCTTTCTGTGGCTTATATATGGCTGTCTTCCCTCACTGTCTCTTCACATTGTCTTCTTTCTAGGCATGTCTCTGTCTAAATCTCTTTTCATAAGGGCATTAGTCATATTGGAGGAGGGCCGACCCTAATGACCACCTAACTGAATTACTCGAGACACTATCTCCAAAGAAGGTCACATTTTGAAGAACTAGGTATTAGGGCTTAAACACACGAAGTTGGGGTGGGGGTAGGGAGAGACACAATCCTCCTGTAACAGTGTACACACGTGTGTGTACATGTATGTTGTGAACCATAGCATCTCCGACTCCAGTCAGAAGCATGCCTGTTACTTAGACAATAGTGCTTTCAGAGTATATGCAATTTCCTCTCTTGTGAGCAACTTTGAAGGCAACTTTCTAACTTTTTTTTTTACCAGCCTCCTCATGGGTACCGAGAGGCAGGTATGATTATGTAGCAGGTCCTAGCTGTCACTCTTGCCTCTTGGCTTGGGGACATCTCTTCATGGAAGACCCCACCCTGATCCATCTTTCTCGAGCAGAGCAATGAACCCCCTTGATGCTGGATTTTTGCTTGTCCTCCACCTCATTTTACTTTAAACTGAAGTAGCGTCTTGAAATGCCTTTGGCTGTAACAGCCAAACATTCCAATTATTCCAAAGGGCACATAAATTCAGAGCTTCTATAGGACTCCCTGGTGATTTGCTGTCACCAAGTCAGTCATTGAGACACTCCCAGATAGTTCTTAATAAGTTTCAGCGTGTTAAAAATGTCATTCAGGCATGGTAAACTCTTGTAAAGGATAGCACACTTTTAGCTTCCTTTTCAAAGGACCCTTCCTAGACCCCTTCCACTCGGAGTGTTCCTTCCTTGAACTGCACTTTCGAGAGGGTCCCAGGAGGCCTTCATTGCTGGCCGACCTGCGAGGCCGCAGGGGAGCCCTGCCACCATCTTTGGGCTACACACCTGGTTCACCAAGACTAACTGCTCCCAAGCTGACCCCAAAGAGCCAGCCCTGCAGGATCACATTGACCTTTGTCCTCCTCTTCCTGGTCACTTTACTATAAAACTCAATTCTCTTTTGTCTTTGCCACGGTCTCACTGAAGCAAATGAGCTCTTCGTGGCCCAGCATGGACCGAGAATTCTGATTGGCTTTCTAGGTATAGCCAAACCCCGGGCTATGCCCCAAGTTTTCCAGCTCTGACTCTGGTGGAAGAGAGATGTTTCGGTTGCTCATGTTTACCCCAGGAAAGTGTGGATGTTTTTCTTCACGGCAGAAGATTCTAGTTAGCTGTGGGAGAGTGGAGCCACTGCCCCCAGACATTCCCTGAAGTTAGAGCACTCATCCCTGACTTTAAATTTTTGTACCACTTCAGCATGGGACATCATGTAACCATGTAAAATATTTCTCACAAAGGCCATGAAAGGACATGAAAAATGCTTGTGAGGTAATACGGAGTAAAAAGAAGTATTTGGCAACAAAATTGCATATACTGTCTGGTCTCAACTATATTAGATACACATTTCTTAAAAAGGAGACTACATGGAATGCAATAAAATATTAACTGTTTTACTCTGAGTTGGGGGAGGATGAATAACTTATTTTCTACAGTGAGCCTTTCTTACTTTACAGACACACGTAAAAATTCCTAAAAAAATTCGTTTAACTGGATCTTCAGGCTCTTTCAGATTTTTTGCTACCTCAGCCTCACGGGGATATTAATTCCCTGCTTATCCAAGGCCCATCTCTGACTTTCCAAGAAGACAGCCGTGACTGGTTCCTATCAGCACCCTCCCTCCCGACTTAGCCCCGAACACCGTGGGAGCCTCTGGCAGGAAGGCCGCTGCCCTCCTGGCTCCAGCCAGTGAGGGAGGGGCCAGGCCTCTTGGAAGGGGGTTAAAGTCCTTCTTTGTGTGAATGGCCTTTTAGGGAGCAGAGGGAGGGCCAGCTGTGACATCACAGTCTTCAGTCAGGAGGCTCAGAAGGAATGTATCCAGCTTGAGCCAGGGCAAAGGAATCAGTCTGGAAAAAGAGGCCATTCTGACTGGGGACGTTTGAGGTACACGCTCTGGGCAGGGTAAGCCGAGTCTGCTGACCTATCTTACTGTCCTTTTCTCTCTAATCTGGAAGGAGAGGGTTTCCTTTGCGAGCCAGAGGCTTTGTGCAGGACTACGCTGTGGAGTTTATTCCTGCTGGAAAAAGAGTGGGCAGCGGAGATCCCACTGGCCACCAGCATCTTCTTTTTTTTTTTTTTTTTTGGCAAATCTTGTAAAACTCCAGCTTTCATAAGGCATGGAGGAAGCTACGCATGATATGTGTGGGGTGCGCGAAAATACACAAGTCATCTGTGGCAGATAACGCTTTGAAGGTGGTACGTGAGTGTATCTGTGAAACTGGGAGTGTGTGTGCCTTTTCCAGAACGGAACCAAGTGACCCAGCGATTCTGGTAACTGGTTTCCTTGTTATTGCCTTGTATTTATTTAGCCTACAAGTAGCCTTCTGTTTCCACATTGTGGAACCCTCCGCATTCACAGTGACTTAGGACTTTTTAGGGAACGTGTGTACCTGTCTGCTGTAGGACCCAGGAGAGCCTCATCAGCTCTGTTTTTTTCTACAGAGTCGCTGTGGACAAAGGGTTAATTAATCTCCAAAGTATCTGCCACTGTTTTCTGCTTTCTCCTCGTTCTCTGCCTCAACGTAGTGAGTTTTAGCCCTGTCCACAGTTTTGGGGTTTTGGTTTTGTTTTGTTGTTTTGTTTTGTTTTCAGTGTTTGCCCTCTGCCATTACTGCTGGGCCAGGCGTGAACCCAAGATCCTGACCTATTTTAAAACCAAGAGGACTACAGCTAAGTTAGGAAGAACCGAAGCTGGGCTTGCTTTTGCTACTAGCACAATCAGTTACCCTCGAAATTTCAGGCTGCAGGGGCCAGCGTTTCCTCCGTGGCCTTGATCTTGGTTATTCCGGTGGTGGGGACTGCCCTGCAAAATCTCCTGACAGGGGAAAAATGCCTTCAGTGAGAAGAGCATCTGAGGACCCCTTGATAGAGCACAGGGTGTATTGCATTGAGAAGGAAGCAAAGCTTGACTTTCTGGGAGCTGAAATGAAGCCTGTCCCTCCTCATACAGGGGAAACCCTGGAACCTCCCAGCGGTTCTCCATCACTCCTGTAGGGAGTGGGCTGCCAAGGAACCAAAAGAAACATGCCTTTCACCAGCTGCGCTGCCGGAAAGGCCACAGCTTCCTTTCCTTCCTCCCCTCCCCACCTCTCACCCCGTCACACACACCGTCTTCAGTTTCTTTCGCAGAAAGCCCAAGCTGTAAACGTGCTAATCAAACAACACCTTAACGTTTTCCAGATGTGCAGCCTGCCATTTGTGCTGGGGGCTTTTCAGCGGGGTTAAGGGGATGCTATTAATGAGGCAGGCTGCTGTGCTGGGGAGACTCCTTTACTGTGCAGGTTGACTGTTTTCCTTCACCGGGAGTGTGAGCCAAGATATAGGCGAGCCTTGCTCCAATGAAAGGGGTTTTCAGAAGCACTTGCATCCCGTGTTCAAGCCTATACTTGAGGCACAAGCCAGAGAGAAAAGCAGGGTGTGACTGCTGTGTGGACCAATACCGTAGAAGCGCTCGGAAAGAAAGGCTGGGTCTGTAGGAACAGGAACTGTCCAAGTCACTTTCAGCTTTAATGGCTTCAAGGTAGGAGGTCTGTAGGAGGGAAACTTAGAAGGTTATTAGTATTAATGCCCTTGAGGAGGGGCAGGCAGGGGTGGGGGCTGGGGGTGGGTCACAGTATTAACTGAGCCTTCTTGGTCTACATTTAGCCTGCAAGTACTGGGTGTTTGGGGTCTTAAGTCTGCCTTCTATCAGCCAAAAGGGCGTCTCTGTGCTCCTCCGGGAGTGGCTAGGCTCCAGCTTCCCACGATGTACACAGACCCCTGGTCCTACAGCTGGAAGCAGCTCTGCTGGGGGTGGACACAGAAAGGCAGCCTTGGACTGGAATGCGGCCCAGGTTATCACCTCTACCCTCCACTTCCTGGCCCAAAGGCGTCGCATGGAGCAAGTCAAGTAATTCTCAGACATTCCTCCTCTCTGTGTTTCTATGGGGGTGGGGGGGGGCGTGGGAGGGGGCCCACTCAGAGCCCCGACTCCTTCTCCAGAATGCTGTCTTCAGGGGGGTAGGGGTTGGGGCAGAGGAGCTGCAGGCCAGCTGCCAAAGACCACTGGTGCTTCCAACGTCCTTCTTAAACTCTTCTTACCCTGCACAGTCTGCACCATTGAACAGGGTTGAAATTTTCTTCCCCATTACTATCACAGCACTTCTCGTACCCTCTTCCTCCAAAGCTGCAGAGAGGGGACGGACCACCTCAGAGCACCCGGGGACCTCCATGACCCCAGGCACAGGGCTTGTCACTCTGCAGGTTCTCAGTGCTTCCTTATCCTGGCACTTTGACCTCTTTAGCCTCTGTGTTCCCCTCCCACATTCCTCAGGTTCCCTTGGTTTGATGCTTCTGTCTCTCCCAGACTTCCTAGCTCTCCTCTGGTCCCCACCCCACCCTGTGCTGACGAATGTCAGCAGACCGAGGTGGGCATCTTGCAGGTGTCTGGGAGCCATCCTTCAGCCAGGTTGTAACCCCTCCTGTTGCCTTCACGTTGGAGACCTGAGCCAGAAAGTTCAGAGTCCTTAAGAACCATTCTGCAGCCAGCCACGCATGGCCCGTGAAACCAGCTCTTTGCCTCATGCAGCTGGGCTCTGGGTACTAACAACCCAACTTAGGGAAGAGAAGCAGGGAAGAAGGGAAAACGGAGAGACGCTTGTCTGGCCTCACGGCTGCGAGGAAGTTTTCTTTCATAGCCATGCCACTCTGTTCCTAGGCCAAGAGCGAGTTTGTATTTTTGGTGGAACTTAAAAAATAACTGGATTAAAGGATCAGGTCATCTATTACCTGGGGGAAAGTGTTTCTAATTTAAATATCGTGGCTTTAGGAGGAAGTCATCTGGGTTATTCAGAGTGTAGAAAGCTGGTCATGCAGGAGGCGCCTGCCGTTTAAGTGATTTGGGTCACACTGCATTTAGGCTATGAGCCTAGGAGGTCGACGCTGGTAACAGACATTGTCAAGAGGTAGCAGCCTGAGTGTGATGGGCAAG
>PVJD01015154.1:0-26156 GCA_004026545.1 Mormoops blainvillei | reverse complement strand
GAAAGTGAAAACATCTCTGGATCTCTATAGCTGAAGTAATCTGGTCTTCTGATTGTCTTTGTGTCATTATATTTATATATATAGTACAGCAGCCACTATAAATAGGGGTGTTCCCTATATAAGTATTAATTAGGCTTCTGGTATCTTCATTTATTTAAATTTATAAATTGAAAGTAAACAATAATCAGTTTTAAAAAGAAAGGAAAGAAATTGACTATAACATACACAGAAAAAAATGACATCTAAAGCAGGTTGGTGGTCTCACACTTTGTTAGTGACATTTCATGTTGTTAAAAAACACTTGAGAAACACTTTCATAACCTCGTAATATTAAAGCATTTACTTATTCTAGGCACTGTTTAATTTGCCATATATAATGATTATTTTACTTATTTATTACAGCCGAGTCTGTGAATTAGGTAATATTACTCCAGCCTTTCAGGAGAAAATGTCAACAAAAACAACAAAAATAAACTGTGTCACAGGTAAATGTCAGAGTTGGAATTTTATATTTGGTCTATTTGACTCCAAAACTTGTACTCTTAACTCCTACATACTTAGGTTCATTATTTGTTTCCTTGGACTTAAAGCTAAGAAAATTAATTATGGATAAAACCACTTGCCCACAGAGGTTTATTTATAACAGTGAAAAACTGGAAGCCATAAAAGGTCAAAGAGCAGTAGAGGAAATTATGAAACAATATATAGTCATCTGAAAGGATCTATTATAAATATAAATCTATACACATTATAGGTAAAACATAAAAGTACTTGTGGTATAATAACTTTTTTAAAGCATAATATATATCTATACAATTCTTTCTGAAAATTTTCCTTTTTTGTGGATGCTTCCCTTTTGGGAGATAAAGTAAAAAAGAACAAATGTCAAGATTTTTTTTTAATGCACGGCATATATTAGAATAGGAAAGCAAACCTACCATACTCATTTTGATCAGCACATTCTGAATATGAGAATGTTTTAGTTCTTAGTGTTACTAAGATTTGCCTCAGCAAGCAAGATCAAACATTTGAGACAATAATCATCATGTCCCTATTTTTGATAAGTAGGTTTTAGAAGTAAAACAGCCGGTAAGAACAAAGCCTGGGCTTCTGATGTCTCCTACCCGGGTCCTGAGCGGGAGAAGCGAGGGCCCGCAGCGTGTGAGGACCAGATGGGAGGCGCGCCCAGCAAAGGCAATATTGCTGCAGGGAACAGTCTGCTTATTTCAAGATGCTTTAAAATCCGACTCCTTAGCTTCTCCTTTAAAAGCACTCAGTAAAGAAGGCCCTTACTGTGAAATTATTGACTAAATATTAATACCGATATCACACCCACCACGAGTCATATCCAGTCCATGGGGTCATCCCAGGACCTTGAGAAGATGTGCACTGAGCCAAACGGTGCAGCCAAAGCCACTGAGATTTTCTAGGATCTCTGCACCTTGCCCATTCTTTTCTTTTCCTTTTCTCTTCTTTTTCTTTTCTTTTCTCTGCTTTTCTTTCCCTTTCTTTCCCTTTTCTTTCCTTCCTTCCTTCCTTCCTCCCTCCCTTCCTTCCTCCCTTCCTTCCTTCCTTCCAAAGCCAAGTAATTAATAGCTCACAAAGAAGTAAATTATAGAGGACTCTTTCCCTCATCTTTAAATTTCAATCAACAAATAAAAAACCAAGACAGAAAAAATACAAAGCCTTGTTACCAGAATCGCAAATCTTACAGAAGAATAGGATCATGGGTGATATGTGTGTATACATGCCTCTTTCCCTTATTTGGTTTTCCATACATAGTTGCTTTACTTGAAATTTTTACTTAAAAAACGAACATTAAGGAGCCTGGAGAGCAGTTGATGGGAAAGAACCCAAGAATCTTGAAAGAGCTGGCAGTTTATCTCTACTTCCTGGTAGGGCTGAGATCCTCTTTTTGTCTATTTCCATGATCAGGATCTAGAGCCTGAACGCCGTCATGCACACACACCCATACACACCAGCACACACCCACATACACCTGCACACGTAGACACACACAAACATTGCCAAATTTCCGCTTTCCATTTAATAATGCACATTCTAACTGAACTCACGCCTCTAGAATCAGCGCCCCCCTCCTGGATTCCCTCAGGTTGTGAGATCTCGTCCGACTCTGCACTGCCTCTACCCCTGGCTCCTACACATCTTCCTTCATGCCTTATCTTCCCATAATCAGGAAGCACATGCATTTTCCAAACATACAGAATGTTTGGTAACTCTGTGTCTCAGCACAAGCCTCACTTCTGAAAAGATCTTCCGACTTCCTCACTCCAAACTATACCTATTACTCTTCAGGTGACTCCTCCTCTATGGGACCTTCGCTACATCACACTCTCCCTCCCTGTTTCATACTAAAGGCTCAGTAGTCTCTTCCTACCGCTGTTTTAGATTCTCCATTTTATAACACAATTATTTGTTTATGTATCTATTTGTTCCCTTGGACTGTGAGGTCCTTAAAAGCAGAGAGTCAGTCTTATTTAACTTCATAACTTCATATCTTAGCACGGCACCTCCACACATTAGCTTTTCAGCAGTAATAGTGAGGGTGATGTTGATGATGAAGAAGATGAGGGATAATAATAATATTAATAATAACACATGAATGGGTCAATAAATGAAAGGGCATGCAGCAACAGTAAGTAAGTTGTTGAAATCCTGCCAACCCCTACCCTACTGTGGGGGCCAGTGCAGCTCGTGTGCCGCCTTCTGTGCTGCTCAGCCTGGTTGCAGAGTCTGCCTGGGCGGCTGGTCCTGCGGGGGCTGCCACGCAGCCATCTTTGAAGTACAAGTTGCCTGGAGGTTGCTGGGTACATAGGAAAGAGGCGCTGTGTCAGCAACCAGACACGGCAACCAGAAATTTTGGATTCTGCTTGAAGAAGAATCCTGCCTGAAATTCTTAAAGAGAATTCTGCTTTAAATTAGCCTGTGACCATGGGCAAGTGTCTGTAATTTTCCTAAGGAAATTCTGCTTCTTCATTTGCAATGAGAATAGTAACCCCGGTCTGTATTTCCACATCATGTGGTTGTGTTAAGAAGATTCTGTATGTGACACAGCTCTTAAACAATGAAGTATGATGCAGATTTAAAAGTCTAAATGTTATTTTGAAACTGGAAAAGCAGACATTCGGCTGCCTGTTATCTACCGGACCCAATACGCAGAGACGGGTTGAATCTTCATGGGTGCTTCGTTCAGATGGCCGGTGATCTGAGAAGATGGCGCGTCTGCACCCTCACAGACCGTCTTACCTTTCCTTTCAAGCCAACCTATTTTATAGGTGGGCAAAAGTGTAGGTAATGGGTTTGGGACTCAGGAAAGAGGTTAATCAGATAAAAGCTGCAGTCTGGCAATTTTCCTAACATCCTTTCATCTGCTGACTGGTCGTTTTCACTCTCTGTGTCCCGTGTCCTGGGTGATTTTCTTTATCTGTGTCCTGGGCAGTGGACTGTTTCTCCCTGGAACACAATGGCTCGGATGCCACCTTGATGGCTTATGGTCTCTTCTGGAGCACGAAGGTCAATCGCTCGTGGGCTCCTGGAGTCGGGGTGGTCTGGACCTGCAGTTCCTGAAGCAATACCTTTTTACCTGCATTAACTACTAGGCTTATTAATTATTACCTTAAGCTAAAATTTTCCAACTCTTGACTCCCCCATCAGTTTCTATTCTTATGTAGACAGTTGTGGGTTTTTGTTCAGGTCATTTAGTTTTTCTTACTCCAGTTATAGCATTTCCATCTCCAAATCCACAAGATTAGAGTCAGTGAGGAGGAAGGGTGTGCCGCAGAAAGAACTTAGACATTTGATTCAGACTTGCCTAGAAATCTCAGCTTCACCATTTACTAGCTACATGACCTTGGAAAGTTTACTCGACATGTTCGTTCCTCAACTCTCTCATCTCCAAAACGGGAATACCCATGCCTTTCTTACAGGTTCGGTGTGAAAATAAAGGATGATAATCTCATGACATAGCATATAAGCCCCTTAAACATACAGAGCAGATGCTCAGTAGGTGGACACTGAGTAGGGAAGGGACGTTTAAGGGTTGTACAGACCCAAATCCTAGTGACGAAAACTTCCCAATTGCCGAAGGCTAAAAAAACTAAATGAAGTAACAGATGACTTGGACTCTGCACAAAGCTAACCGGAATTAACTAAGAAAGGCAGGAGGGGTCAGGCCTTCTCCTTGCACTTGAGAAGAGTGATTGTTCGCTACCATTCATGTGCCACGTCCATAATCTGTGCTGTGTCAGGGGCGTATCTGCGCCGCTATTTTCTTAATTGATTAAGTTGGTTGCTGCTTGGACATAGCGTCCCTGAAATCCCAAACTATGAAGTCATATTTTGTCTAAAACACATATACAGATCTAAAAGACAGCACCAACAAAACAAAATGACAGAAAGGCGTCTGCGGCCGGCTTACAGCGTTCTGCGCTGCAAATTCCTGCGAACGTGTGCTCCCTCAGGCCTCGCTCACGCTCTCTCACCAGCTGGATAAGCGACCACAGAGAATGACATAACCTTATGACCGGGAATGTTTAAGATCAGTTTTAAAGTCTGTATTCCACAAAGGAAAACTTTTTGCTTGCTTAGAATTTCCAAATTCTACTTTTAGAAGAGTGTTTCCATTTCAAGCAAGGGCCTGGTAGATAATTCAGATACATAAGAATATAATAGAGTAGAGGCCTAGAGGGTAGAATTTTATCTTATGTATATGTGCTAAAGCCACCAGCACTCTCTCCATGGTAATTTAATTGCTAATTCATCTAATAGTCAATTGAACCAAAGTTTAAAGTCAATCTGAGAAGTGAGATAATAGAGTAGCATAAGGCACTAAGCAAAGGTATCCTACCCACCTGGCATGGGGGGACTTTTGGTGAGAGAAAGAGACCTTATGTAATTTCTCCATAATTCATTCTTTGGTCTTGGTTATCTCCATTTCCAGAACCCCAGTTTAAACCCTTAGTAATTTAGGAAATGAGAGTTTCCTCCCTGGCTTCCCTGCCAGTAGTTCACGCCATGACCCCTGAACTTCTACAAGACCATCAATCAGTCTTCCATTCATTCATTCCACAAATACAGGGTCTGGCAGAAGTAACGCCTGCTTGAGTGTGGTTGGTAAGGTAATAATATGGGTGTAATAATTTATAGTTTTAATTTGAAACTTTCACCTAATAAGTCAAATGGTGTGCTTGAGTGTGATATTATTGTGTTACAAAATTACGTGCGTATGATTTTGTAATAAAAGATTTTGTAATAAAAAAAGGGTGTTATTTGTGCCAGACCCCGTGTATACTGAGCTCCTGCCTTCTGCCAGGTGCTGTTCTTGAGCTGCGATCATGTTTTCACCCTGCCTACCGTCTCCCTGTGGCCTTGCTGTGGGAACCAACGCCCCTCAGCTCTGCAGTCGGGGCTCACGTTTGTCTGGGCCTGCTCGCCTCCTAACCACTCTTGGCCCAGCATTTCACCCTCCAGTCCCACGGCACTGCTTGGTTTTTCCTGGTACCCTGTGTTCATGCTCCTCACAGCTTCTGCACGGATGCTCGTCCTTCTCCTGGTTGCCTCCTCCTGGTCTGTCTGAACTCACCTTTTCTGGGAAAGGAGACTGAAACAGACAGCATCCCCCAAAGGTCCAAAGGGCGTCTACTCTCATAATATTCAAAAGAAATAAACAAACAAAAAATAGTTTATCTTACACATATATGTAAGCTCTATGTGAATGTATGTGTATGTGTGTGTGTATGTATATATGCACGCACAAAAGAAAAGGCACATTATAAGGTTAACTATAGTCTTTTCTGAATAGTAAAAAAAAAAATGGGTGTTTTTACCTGTCCATTTTTCTGTATTCTCAAAAACATTATTTAACAATTATCTATTTAACTTCATAATCGGAAAAATAAACATTTTTAAATTAGGAAGGGTGGAAGAGAAAAAGGTAGAAAGCAAGAAAGGAAGGAGAAAAAGATACAGAAGCACTGAACAAATTTCAGGATGCTAAAGAAGTTACCCACCAGCTTACTGAGCTTACCTTTCTTCTTGTGTAATATCACCAACGTGTTTCCCATTTAGGGCCAAACTCAGTTAATTACAGCATTATTTGTTGTTGCTTCTGGGCAGAGTCAATAAAGGTAATTAGATCTTTTACAATCTTTAGAAAGTTACTCTCATTCCTTGTGAAATGTCGATATCAGATGCAGTGTGCGTGAGTACCAGAGACTTGGTAAGTAACAGGAATGAGTAACGTGGTCTTAAGTTCAGCGAAGTAAAAAAGTGAGGCGATTATAGAGATAACTCAGACATAATTTCTTGTGCCTGAATAACCAAGAGTAATAATTTTTGTCAGAATTATTTAGAAAAAGGTCTTCATTCTGAGGGTTAACAAAGCCAGGTGCATTAAAAAAATCATACACTCAGAGCTGGACAGACCCTTAGGAGCTGTTCGTAATGGTGAAAACTTTTCTTCAAAATCAAAAGTTCTAAACAGAAGCCTGATACCATTCCTAACTGTCGGGTAGCATGACAAAGAAGAAGGAGCAGAAGTTAAAACCTTAGACAAACCTAGGGTTGAATTCCAGTTCCATTCTGGGACAATAACTTGGCCTACCTGAACCTCCTTTTTCCTATGGGTGAAATAAGCAATAACATCTACTTCAAATATTGATTGTGAGAACAAAAGAAATGCACCCTGGACATGTAGGTGGTATTAGTAAGTGGGTGCTATAGCTGGTTAGCCCTTCTAAAACTAAAAACTAGGGAAATGAGTTTGCCCCTTGGAAATTAAAATTAAAACTGACATATGAAAAATCACTGAACAAATCAGAATAATTTGCAGTTCAGCAGAACTGGTTTGAGTCTGATTGAATTTATTAACATTTAAAGAATGGGAGGCCCAGGAGGAGGGACTGGGAATCTCAGAGGCATTCTGCATGTAAGCATTTGCACAGTCAGTCAATAATCTCCAAGCCCTGTTCACGAAGGGAACCCCACTGTGGAAGGCTGGAGGGAATCTCTGCCAAGCAGTGTTAGATTTCTATTGCTATAGGCACTATCGCCCTTACTTGCAGATGCGGGTATCAGGGTGTTTAAGACTAATGCCTTGGGTGCCTCTGGCTTCCCTTGTAGCAATTACGTTCTACTCATGCCACATCTGTGGTTTATTTGGAATTCCATGTAGGTCAGCCTCTGGCAACAGTACACAGTGGTCACTTGGAGGTTGAATATTCCAGTCCCTGTGGTCATTACTTCTTTTGGTTAATTCACGACCTGGTATTTGGGTTTTGTATCTCAGTTCTAGGAGTTTTGCAGACAGAACACTGCCTAAGGGGTAAATCTGCTCGTTGTGCTGACAAGATCAGCAAGGCCTCAGATTGGAGACACTTCGGCAAGACAATACATGTCCCCTGGCGAGCATCTTCTTGGAGGATGGCCGGCAGCCTGCTCTGGTAGGACAACCTAACATCACCTTACGGCTACATGAGATCTTTTTAAATTTCCATCCTAGTCACCCATTAAGAAGTCATTGCATCTCTTTCCTATTCTAAGGTGTCTTTGTCTTTGGTTGGATATTCCCTGCAGAAGCCATTGAGACAAACATTTGTGTGCCAATAGGATATTTGGGAGATGATCCCAGGAATCACCGATTAAAAAGTGGAGCCAGGAAATAGGAAACGGAAAAAGGCCAGAAGAGTTGACAATATATCAAGCAAGTTAATATTGAGGGCAACGAGGGTTCGGTCCCAATGGAAACTCAAAGAGACAATGCAGAACGTGGCACAGAGCTATGTATCTCCCGTGCAACTGCCACGGGTAAGGAAGATGTATGTTTATCCGCTCATTCCCATTTCTTCTCTTAGGGCTGCTGGCTGGTGCATCAGGTCCTCGCACTCCTAACCTGCTGGGGTCTGTAGCCTAGAGGATGTCTTCAGGTAAACTCTCAGGAGCTTTTGGTAGACCTGCATAGGCATGTACTAGAAAGGGGAGTGGCAGGGAGGCGTGAGGATGAAGAATGGGGCAGTGAACAGCATCTTCTCCAGGGCATAGGTCATGAAAGAACAAGGAGCAATTGACATTATCAAATGCTTATAATGACTGGACATAATTCGAAATGAAAGTCTAGTTCCCTCACAGGGTAAAAGCAATGGAAGACTTCTCTGCGGCTTCAGATTTTGCTCCCAGCACTGCACCCGAAGAAAGGAAGGGAAGGCAAGTAAGAGCCTGATTTCTATTTTTTATAACATCTGGGATTGGAAAAATGGTGACTATAGCAACTCACTCCCTCAAGCAATGCTAAGACAGAATGGAACAGTTTTGCCTTACATTAGCACAGTAAGTCCTCAGTTGGAATCATGGATAGGTCCTGAAACTTTAAGGGAAACAATATATCATGAAAGCAATGTTACCACGGGCTAATTGATATAAACAAAAGTTAAGTTCCCAGGTATCTGATCAATGTTATAACAAAAGGATGTCGAATGAAATAGCATTACTCTAGGGATTGCTGCGTTCTGTTTCAGCGTCTGGCAGACACCCAAACATGAGCGTCTGCCATCTTAGGCAAGTGTGAAGAGAACAAAACGCAAGTCCAAACTTCTCAATATTCCCGGTGCAAGTGATACCACATTAATTTAAAGTTCTCAGTGTTATTTAAGAGTCACTGAAGACTCCCCAACCCTCCCCAATTCGTGGTGTTACAGAAAAATGAAACGACCAGACACTGAGGGGTTAGGAGAACGATCTTTACTTACGTGCACGGGCCCAGAGGAGACAAACTCCAAATTCTGAGCCCAGAACAATAGCCCCGCATTCCCTTTATGCTGGGCTAAGTGGGGTAGGAGTCTTGGGAGGCGTGGTATAGATTTGGCGCGAAAAGGGTTTACAGAGGTAAAAGAGAAGCATTTACATCATAAGTCAGGGCAATTGGCGTGAAAAGGGCTTACAGAGGTGGGAGGGAAGCATTTACATTATAAGTCAGGGCAATTAGCATTTCATCTCTGGTATCAGGTTTGATTCCCTCTACAATGGGACATCCAATATTAGGTATTGGAGGACTGCTGTTTAGGAGTCCCTTTCCCTCGTCCCTTGTAGGTCACATGAACGCTGGCTGCGCAGGAGGGAGGTGGCACCTGTAATGGGGTCTGCTGGGCATCGCGATCTTGAGCAGGAGGAAGCAAAATCACTGTGAGCATGTCCCTTCCATCCTTGCTCCTTGAGACTATGTGATGCCTTGAAGGGGAAGCGATCCCCCTACCTCTTCTGCTCCAAGCTGCAGTGAAGTGTCCTTGTCCCGCTTTCTGTCCAGAAGGGTGACTCTTAGGGGACTCCAGGCTCTCAAAGCTAAACTGAGTCCAGTACTTCTTCACGCAGAGGTCTTAGACCACAGGGTCCAGTTCTGACCTGCACTCCCCCTGCCCCGCCTTTTATCCAAGATCTCAGTGGGTACAGGCTTTCCCTCCCTCACTCCCAATCCACAAAACTAAAAGACAAAAGTGTTCTTTACTTTCCTGTTTTTGAACAAGAAAGCCTAATTTCTTCACTGGAAATGGAGTCAGCTTCTTCTCATTTAGTTATTTCCAACTTTCCTTTCTTTGGCCGACATATCCACTGGCATATGTACACACAAATTTGAGAAGAGGGGAGAAATAGGAAAAATTGACTTGGTGATAAAGGGGTTGAGGGGATAATACGAAGCTCCGATGCTACTCATCCCTACTAAAAAGTACCAGCGGACATCATGAAAGGCATCTCTATTGCTAAAAGCAGCAGAAATAAAAAGTTCTGGCCTAGAATTCCACCAGAAAATTTCAAGAGCTGTAATTGTTTACTCAGCTGAGTCTGACAGGAATATTCTTGCCTCGATTTGGCCATGATGTTTATTTCAAAGGCCTCTGATTTCAGCCAGTGTTTAAGTCCCAGGTGCCCCCCAGCCCCCACCACCCTGCCCTAATTCCCGTCAGCTAAGATCACCTTAGTCACACTATGCTGTTCCTGTGCTAGTTAGAGACAAAGAATTCACAGAGGGTCTTCCTTCAGATGTTAACGCTTTGAACTGTGCATTGCATTCCCTCTATCCTCTGTTGAGCTCACTTTGATGCATCTACAGTGCCGTGGGTGGCACTTCTGTTGACACTTCTAAGATCATTTCAGGAATCTCACGGAAGGCTTGTAAGCTGCCTGAACTATATATATATATATTCATAAATATATATATGACAGAACTATTTAACATTTGTTTAGTACAGTAACTTTCAAATCCCAGTCAAGAACTGCTAGGTCTGGTCTGGGCCTCAGAAATGTCTATTTTTAATGACAACGTTCAGATCCAGGAGGTTAGAGGACCACTTTCTTAAAACACTTAATTGGTATCACCTATGTGTCAGGTAATTTGCTAAAAGCTTTGCAGCCTTATTTTATCAAACCATCACATCAATGTTATAACAAAATTATAACTAGTTTTATTTTACAGATGAATAAATGGGTGCTGAGAAAGAGAAATGAAAACCTAAGGTCATTAAACAGGCATATTAGATCAAATATTCAAATTAAATTGTTTCTATATGGTTGTAAACCCCAAACTCTTTCAATTACATTACATTATAAAATAAATTCCAATGTTAAGGCGATTTTATTTGTAGCAAAACGGCAATTCTCTACTAATATACCTCAGTTAAAAAACAAAACAAAACGCAAACCTGCTCTTTAGTCATAATTTATTTATTAATCATGTCCCTGCCCTGGCTGATGTGGCTCAGTGGCCTGAGTGCCAGCCTGATAAGCAAGGGGTCACTGGTTCGATTCCCAGTCAGAGCATATGCCTCGGTTGGGGGCCAGGTCCCCAGTTGGGGGTGTGCAAGGGGCAACCACACATTGATGTTTCTCTCCTCTTTCTCCCTCCCTCTCCTTCTCTAAAAATAAATAAACAAAATCTTTTAAAAAAGTCGTGCCCGTTAGAGTATGCAGTGATGACAGACAGCCCCTGGAAAGCAGTGGCTTAAAACAATTCAGATTCAGTTTTACTTGCCCTTCATGCCCATCTTGATTTGTGCAAGGGGTTCTATTCCACGCTGTCTTCATTCAGGGACACAAACTGGCAGAGCCACTGCAGTCTGGCATGTCCCTACTCCTGTGGCAGGGGAGGGAAGTAAAGCAGAAAGTTACTAGCTCTTCTCCCCTTCATTAGCCAAAGCAAGTGGCATGGCCATGCTTACATTAGGAGGAGGGGGAAGAGCAGCTCTGCCATGAAGACAGAGGCGGGAAACACCTGTGAACAGCACAGGTGGTCACTACTACAACTGGAGAAAGGAGCTCTGGGTTCAAGTTCTGACTTTGCAACATACGAACACTATTACTTTAACCGAGTGAATGAATCTCAATTTATTCATTTCCTTACCATGTATAATCATACTGTATGGTTGTTGTGAAAATCAAGTAAGACTAAATTTGTAAATTCAAACAGCTTAGCGCCTAAAGCAAAATAGATGCTCGCACTAAAACTAATTGAATTAGAAATAACACTTTGCTGACTACAGTTACCTATGTACACATCATGCTGTTTCAGAGTCACGTAGCTGTTATCTTCATATTTAAATTCAGATATGGTGTCTAATGAAACTTGGGAAATCACCGTGTGGGGAGATTTGAAGGCACTAACATGCTAGAAAGAGGAGCTGTCATAGCCTGGGTTCCCCCGCGAAACACCTTAGGGCAAACATTTGTTTGCAGAAACAGCACCTACAAAGGGGTGAGGGAAGGTGGACTGCACAAGAAGAAAATTTAACTTGTGATGCGGTGATAACAGAGCCAATCTGCCTGGGAGCTCTGGAGCTGGGACGTCCCTTCAGGGATGTTCTGGACTGTGGCGATGGAGGCAGGCCTAACGTGGGGCCGGGTGGCGTCCTTGGAGGGCAGTTTCTGGAGGACTTAGCTGAGAGCCCTAACCAGGCAACAGTCAGGGCGGCTGGGGAAATGGGGTGGGGAAGGGGGGACGGTACTGAGAGCTTCAGGTCCGAATCGAGGGATCTGAGCAGTATACCAGAAGTATACCACTTTAAAAGTAAACCTGAAAATGCAATAAGGCTATAAAACATTTGAACAGTAAGTTAACTGAGGTATTTGATGTTTAATATTGTAATATATAAACAGTGACATTTACAGGAAATCCATAGTTGGTGTAGAACCTAATTCTTTTTCTCTTGCCTCTCTGTTGTCCTCATCCAGAAATAACCGGCCCCCTAAGGACCACTGTCAGAATGTTAGGTCCAATGCCAAAGACGGAACTTATTTTCATTAACAATTACCTCAGAAATAATTTCAAGATGGCAAAAAATCATCATTTGCCTCATTTCTACCATGGTTGAAATACTTTCTAACCATGTAATTCTTAGGCTGCAGTATTACATTTCCCCAGGAAGGCTTAGGGGCGGCGCACTGAGGCACGAGGAGCCACACAACAAAGCGGGCACATGTCCCGCGGAACGGGTGTGACTGAATGACTTCAAGGGCGGCGGGAGGGCAGCAGCCTGAATAACTTAATGGTTTTCGATTTGCTAAACATATATACTAAGGATTACAAAACTGCACTATTTTAAAGATAAAACTGTATCCTTTATAGATGTAAAAGAGCATTTTAGTTTATATTAGAGCATTCACACCACAGAGAGAGAGAAGTTCATTCTGCTGTGCCTTTAAGGGCTTCACTGAAAATGTTGGAACACTCTATTCCCAGCTGTTACAGCTTTCCCATTATTGCCTGGTCATTGTTTCCTTCAAATTTTACAGTTTTTATACTGAAGAGACACACCTCAAGCACTCGTTTCCTTGGGAAAGAGAACAAATAAAAGAGGTTTATAATTCCGCAGAGCGCTGAGGGTGAGTGACAACGCATTGAATTTTCTAAGGGCCTTTGTGTTAGCAAGCCCGATGGCACTCCAAAGAGACATGAAGAACCCTCCATCTCAGAGGGTCTTCCAAATAAGGCCATGGTGCAAGCAAAACTAGGGTGTGAAATGGTATTTATCAAGCATTTTCCACAAGGTCAATGCCTTTTACGAAGTCTATCTCCTATAATCCAGTTTTCAAGAAGTATTTATTATCCTGATCTGATGAATGAAGAAACTGAGGCTTAGAGATGTTAAGAAAATGGGAAAGGGCTCGAACTCTAGTTTGTTGGTCTTTAAGGCTACAGTTCATTTATCCATGTTAACAAGTTATTGGCCAAAATATTAAATTCTTATAACTAATATTCCACAGGAAAAGTCCTGTAGAATAGAGAAAGGTGCCTGGGTTTGGGGATCAGACAGAAGTTTAGGTCCTGGTTCTATCATGTACTGACTCTATGACATTTGGAAAGGGCTTAATATTTTTCAGCCTCAGATGTTTTCTCTGAAAGACACAAAAATTACATAAAAGTACAGCATAAATTGAATAAGTAATGCTAATTTTGCTAAAGATTGAGAGACATAAAATAACCTTCTAGAAGCTTCCAGGTCTAGCGTTATGTAATTCCTTCAATGATGAATTCAATTAATATGTCTAGATGAATATGCCACGCCTCTTTCCCAGTCTCCTTGGAATGAAACCTAGTGGAGCCTGTCAGTCACTCAGGAGCCCTGCCGGGACGGGGGAGGGGAGCATTCAGCCTCCGTGGTTTTCCTAGCTGCGTAGTTCCGCCCGGCCCTGAAATGCCTGAGCTTCTCTAAGACAGCTGGAGACAATCAGATCATCAAATAGCCTCCTTTAGTTTTCCCAACGAAGCCTTAGGAATATTTCCAGTATCATTATTATTATTACTACTATTATTATTCTCCTTCTCCTTCTTCTTTTATCTTCCTCTTTTACCTGACCCATTTTTGCAAGGGATATTTTCTCTAGCAATTGAGCAAGTTTTAATTAAAGCTGGAAATTCTGGGGTGTCTTCCACATGCTCCCTGATGAGTGGGATATAAATGGACGCAATAAACAGACCATCTAATATAGATAGAGTCTACAGCTGCATCTGCTAATTAGGAGCAATAAAGGCTTTTGGGGCAAGAGTTCCCATGTGACATTTCTTTAATTAAAGCCTTTGTCTGCTCTACTCAGAAGGGTGAAAAATATTCCACTTACAATGTACTGAAAACAAACATAGCCTTCAGAATGTGGAACATTCCATAATAATCCGTTCTGGGCTCCCAGAAGAAAACTTTTGGCCAAATAATGTTTTTTCTAGATAATATATACACTGTTGTTGTTGTCATTTTAATTAAACCAGATAATGTATTCTATTTCCCAACCCACATGTATACACAGGAGTATGTCTGGCCAGGAGGCTTTAAGGGCAGAATAGGTTCAGAGACAAGCCAGGGAGGACTGGGGCAGGGCTCGTGGGCCTAAGGGCAGAATGGACCTCTCACATATTACCCTGTGCGTGATAAGCTCATTTTGGCCAATGATATAATTGTTTGCTCTCGATAACAGGCCGAGTTACTTGCCGTAGATATTTATAACAGTTGTTAAGGTCAAAGAATAAGATGCATTGTGATAAGATGATAAAGTGGAAAGGGCCTTTGGCAGAGAGACAGATGTATGGGTTTTAGTCCTGACTCCGCCATAAATGTCAAAAATTATTCTTAAGTCATAGTTGATTTATCTTTAGAAATGAAAGTATGATATTTCACTTGCTTGATTTCAAGACTTTTCTGGTTCCAGTTCTTTGATTAGACATTCTTTAATTAAGGGGATTTTCCAAATATGGTTCATATAAATTGCCAATTTTTAAATAATTAAAATATAAAACATATATTAATAAATTGGTAAGTTGTTCTTTCAAGCTATCTCATAGCGTTCTTATCCTTTGACTTTACATAGATTGATAGATGATAGATAGATAGATAGATAGATAGATAGCAAGGTAGCTTTTAATTCACTATAAAGAATTTAAATTACCAATTAATTATAGATATAGGGAATGAATAGAAAGTGCTGGCTATTGGAACCCTGATAAAAGGGTTTTTGCTTCATAGGTAGAAGACCAATCTATATGGCCATTCCTAGTTTATGGTTTAGCCTGTTTTGCTAAAGATAACAAATATCACAGTGTCTTGATTCAAGAGACACATTATGTCTTTTCTACCTCTTCATGTTTCTAAAATCAAGATACTTCTCAAAGTCAGAGCTGAAAGGGGCTAGTCTAAATTATAACAGAGCTACCATTATCTACAGATAAGCAAATTTAGCTGTGTGTGTGTGTGAAGATAACATTTTAAAAAGGTTTTATTTATTTATTTTTAGAAAGAGGGGAAGGGAGGGAGAAAGAGAGGGAGAGAAACATTGATATGTGAGAGACACATTGATTGATTGCCTCTCACACATGTCCCCAACTGGAGACCTGGCCCGCAACGCATGAGCCCTGACTAGGAATTGAACCGGCGACATTTTGGTTCACAAGCGGGTCAGTACTCAATGCACTGAGCCATGCCCACTAAGGCTCAAGATAACTTTTTGTCTGACACTTACCTTTCTTAATAAAACATTTTTATTTGTTTATTTACTTTTAGAGAGAGTGAAAGGGAGGGGGAAAGAGAGAGAAACATCAATGCGAGAGATACATCAATTGATAGGCTGCCTTGCCCCCATCTGGAGACCTGGCCTGCAACTCCGGCATGTGCCCCGACCTGGAACTGAACCGATGACCTTTCTGTTCACAGGTTGGGGCTCAATCCACTGAGCCACGCCAACCAGGGCCTACCACTCACCTTTTCAGTTTAATTACTTGCACTATACCAGGGGTTAAATGTAAACTTTTAACTTTGGAATCTTAATTGTCACTAAATATGCTTTCCATAATATTAGGGTAGAAAGCAGCATTGAAAAAAAAAGTTATTCTACATGTTGACACTTTCCTGTCACACACAAATCAATAAATATAAGAACAGTAAATTTCTCAACTCTCTCAGGACAGGTAATGAAATAATCAAAGCTAGAGAAGATTGATCTGATCAGGTCACGTGTGTGAAGAACTGTGACTTCAGATCCAGAATTCTATCTTTCTAATCTTCCTTTTCTCTTTTCTTTCCTTCCTTTCTATTCCTCCTCTTTTTCTTTTCTTCCCTGACTATTTTTAATATTTTCACATTATTGAAAATCCAATGCTGGTGTCATCCTGATACACCAAGGTTGCAGGTTTGATCCCCGGTCAGGGCATATATAAGAATCAACCAATGAATGCATAAATAAGTGGAACAACAAATCGATCGATCTCTCTCTCTCTCTCTTCTTCTAACCCTCCCTCCCTCCTTTCCTCTCTCTCTAAAATCAATAAAATAAAATAAATTCATTGCAACTATAAAATAACAAAGAAGAAAGTGAAATAACACACAGTATCTCATCACCCCAAAATAATGATGAGTAATATTAGGAATATGTCATTCCAGAATTATCTATATACTTATATATAGATAAAAGGATAGACAGATACTGGCATACCTTGGAGATATTGCAGGTTTGGTTCCAGACCACAGCAATGAGGTGAGTGTCCCAGTAAAGTAAGTCTTAATGATTTTGCAGGTGAAGAGTCTTGCCTTCGATTGGTAAGAAATGTAACATCTGTGAAGCACAATAAAGTGAAGCATAATTAAATGAGGTATGACTGTAGATAGATTAAAAATGTTAAGATATGTGGGGTTGCTTTATGCATATTTCTTTAATTTAATGTATTTAATTTATTTTTACTTTAGCAAATAAAAATTAAATACAGAAAATGGCTCAGTATACACACAAGTATTTCCTTGCCCCATCTGCTGAAAGGCCTAGAAGCGAGGACATTCCCGATGCAACAAGCACACCTAGCACCCAGATTTTGTTTTCTAATACCACTCTCTAATGAAAGAAACCAGGGCTCCTTCGGTTAATGGCTGATTCTAGGTCTGGAGCAGGAAATACAGAAGATGATCCTGGAGCCTTTTGTGGTGCCAGGAGGTAAGAAAGTACAAAAAAGCAATCCACAATGGTGGTGGTATTTGAAAGGGATACAGGAGCCAACTTAAAGTGTGCCCACGACAAAAGGTGGAATGATTTGAGCAACAAATTTAGTAAAGTAGTCTCGGATTATAACACAAAGTATAAAATAAATATCCATCAACCATTCTGATAACAAATAAGCTAATAACAGAATAGACAAATTTCCTCTGCAGAAAAATCACAAATAATTTATGTAGATACTTCACCCTCAAAAAGGTGAAGCATAACTCCTGATGCCTTGAAGGTGGATTGGATATATGACTTCACTCCAAAGAGTAAAGTATAAAAAGTGGAAAAAAGAATAAAGTGAAGAAACCTGACAACCATCCACTACCTCAGCCAGGTGATTAAGGTTAATAGTGATAAATCTTGTTGACAGTAGGGAACCTTGATAAAAGGTGATGAAAATGGTACTTTACCTTTGTGATTGTCCTCCCCAAAACCCATAACCCCAGTCTAACCATAAAAATGCATCAAATAAATCCCAGTTGGTAGACATTCTATAAAATGCCTAACCTGTTCTCAACAAAACTTTCTAGGTCAAGAAAAGTTGGAGAAACAGTCATGGCCAAAGGAATCCTAAGGAGACATGTTCAGGGGATGTAACGTGATATATGTGGATGGTTCCCTGGAATAGAAAAAGATCAGGTAAAAATTAAGAAACTTTCAGAAGCTGAAGTATGAACTTTAGTTAATTAGAATGTATCAATATTGACAAACGTGCCCACCTAATGTAAGATGTTAGTAACAGGGAAACTGGCTGGGGGGGGAGGGCGGGGGGAGATGGAGCTTTCTGTATTATCTTCACTATTTTCCTATAAATCTACAGTTTTTCTAAAGGAAAAAAGGTTATTTTTAAAAATGAAGTACTCCAAGAGAATTATTATATTTTAAAATTCTTTTTATATCACAAGAGATATTTCCTAAAATATAGTTCTATTTATTACATGTGCACATTTAAAGTCAAGATGTCAGTCATATTTTTAAAGTCATAATTTTTTCAATTTCGGAATTTCTGTTCGCTGCCATCTTTGATAGGTAATGAATTAGTACTATTATATTTGTTCATTCTTCCTTTCTTTTACCTCATTCTTTCAATTGTTTTTGTCATTATATTTAAAACTTTGTATATTTATAACATAAACTCTTTCCTATAACCATAGGTCCTACAGATGGTTATCTTTAGTTCTAGATTTAAACAATTCAGTGCTAGTATTTTACCCCATTTTATCCATTTCCACAGATTTTATTTAAAATACAACTGTTGATCCTCTGGGCCTCATTATCAAGTAGATTTTTTATTTTACAAGAATAACTCATGGATTTTATATTTCCTGAAACCTGGGATGCTTGAAAACATCTATGCATAGTTTTATGCTTGAAGGAAATGTAGCTGGGATAAAGTTGTTGTGTCACACCTTTTACCTATGCACGGTTTGTGTTAAAAAATAAGAAACTGGCCCTAGCTGGGGAGCTCAGTTGGTTTGAGCATCATCCGGGCACATCAAGGTTGTAGGTTCAATCCCCTGTCAGGGCGCATACAAAAATCAATCAATGAATGCATAAATAAGCAGAACAACAGATGGATATTTCTCTCTCTCCCTCTCTTGAAAATCAATCAGTCAATATTTTTTTAAAAATAAGAAACTTACAATAAATGTTTTCTTAACTAACTCTGTTAGCCTATTTCTATCTATGTAATTAAATAGCCCCATTGTTTTCAGTATCACATAGTTTAAGTCTAAGATTTTTCACATTCAGAATTGAACAATTATATTGAATCAAGTTTGCTCATTTGGTGTTTTAGGAATATATATACACACACACAGGTATGTGTATATACACACACACATATATATATACACACACATGCATAGATTTGGAAGCTAGAATAATGGATGAGATTAAATAAAATAAAATGGAGACATGAAAGAAAGGAAAGGGACAAAAAAATAATGGCTGTTTTGAACCAACAATTATTTAAGAAACTAGTATCCAGTTTAGAATATGACTTTCATACCAAAGTTTAGAACTTTAACCCTTTTCCTGACAAAATTTGAGAAACCTTTCTATGGGATCAAGCAGAACAAAGGGTTTGTAGTGAGAATCCACGGGTGAAGACTGTGAGTCTGGTACTCCTGACAGAGCTTTTTTACAGTTACGGCGCTCATTATCCCTGCCACCCTCGAGAACAGCCTCCACACCCAGGCCCCCCGGGCTTGCTTGTTCTAGCCTTACTATGATTCTCTCTGAGACCTTATCAGTTCTGTGTATTCATCTCAATATTATTTCATCGGCAGCATGCTGTCCACCTATTAGGCATGTGAACTGGTCATGTAGCAAAATGTCCAGGGAGATGGAGATAAAAATTCATGTCTGGAAGTGGAGGCTGCCAGGTCCCCGTGGAGTAAATAGTCAATGTAGGGGTAGAGTCCTTTCGGTAGCAACTTTTAGGCGTGCAAATATAAAGTGATCAGAAGCTACTGAATTGGGGGAAGGTGCACAGGAATCTCTTGAGGTTCAAAACAAGCTGTCACTTCACCCTTTGGTCACAGAGCTGGTGTCTCTGTCTTTGGTCCTCCCCACAACAAAGCCAATTCTTTGCTCAAAGACTATCCATCACACAATCTGAGACTTTTAAAAAATGATTGTATTTATTTATTTTTATAGAGATGGTAAGGGAGGGAGAAAGAGAGGGAGAGAAACATCAATGTTAAAAAAAGAACCCGCAACCGAGGTGTGTACCCTGACAGGGAATTGAACTGGCGACCTTTTGCTTTGGGGGATGATGCCCAGCCCACTGAGCCAAACAGTGGCTGTCAGGACTTTTTAATTTACAAGGAAAAAGTAACTTTAGTGAAAATAGATATTGCATTTTAATGAAACAGGGCAAATTGAGAAAAATTTCAGAGCTGCTGTGTCTCAAGAAGATATTGGACTTAGAGGTAGGGTACTGAGGGGCTTGTTTCTTATCTCTGTTCCTGTTAACAAGCCTCTCTCGATCTGTCCCCAGATTGATGTCCTTCATTTAAATTATCCAAGTCTATATGCAGGTATTGCTTTGTCTTTAAAATTGAAATGACAGTACGACATGAAGAAAAATATGATGATGATGATGATGATGATGATAGTGATGATGAAGTAACCACTTGACATGCCTGAAACGAGGTTACTATCCAGCCTCTAGGGTTGTTGTAAGTATTGGACAAAATCACATATAGAGAAATCTAGCCAAGTTCTTGACACATAGGAAATTAAAAGTCCAGTAGGTTTCCATCACAACCAGCCTTGCATTCTGTGTTAGTAGGAATAGTCGTTAGCATTCATCACTTACTGTGCACTAGGCAACTTCTAAATTTAAGGCTTTAGGTAAATTATCTTCTTTAATATTTTGACAACTATATGAGGAGGGTGATCTCATTTTCCTCATTTGCCAGATGAGAAGACGGAAATACAGACAGATAAGAGAGTATTAGAACCTGGACTTGAAGCTTGCCCATCTGACTCAAGGGTTTGTGTTCTTAACCTCTATGTTAGACTAACCCTCAGCTTGAATTTTAACCCAAAGATAGTGGTAATCTTGTATAGAGTTTAACCAATGCAGTTTTAAAAAATAATTTGAAACAGATTTGGTTTTTATAAAAATCACTCAGAAGATAAAATAGAGAAGACTTCATGATACAACGATTAGCTCTCAGTATTGCTAGTAAAATTAAGAATAAAACTAATTGTGTGCAAAAAAATTGGAAATATATGTGACTCAAAATAACCCAGGTAAATATTTCATAGCCCTGAATCCATCTGATGATTTTAAACGGTTCAGACCAAGGTCACTCTAGATGCTGGTTTTTCAGAAAGCATAGTTGTCCCTCTTTTCCCCTGTAAGGCAAAAATCTAGCTTTATGGCGGGACGGAAGACTTTTGAGTTACTGACAACATGTCTAGCCTTGCGATTAAACAGCCTCAGATGCAGTAGAGATGAGACAGGTATTCAGCATTTCGAGGATCAGACTGAGAGGTAGCTCCAGGGGGACACATGAGGCCTGAATTTAAATATCTCTGAAGCACAGCCATCCAAAGGAAGTATCTCTGGGCTGCAAACTCTCACCCGAACAATTGCAACTGGAAGAAAGCCCAACCAAGTCAAAATGTTTCATCTTTATTCCAGGCGCAGTGCCAGTTTCTATTTGCGAGTCCATGATAACAACTTCAGATTTCTCTTAGCAATTGGCTTTCACTTTTCAATTTCTCTTCTCCCTCTCATACACACATACGTCACATATATGTATATGTACAGAGGCATACATACACATTTATAAATACATAAACAGATATGCATATATGCCTGCAAACATTAGTGATTAATTTTCCTTTGATATATTGTATTTAAACAAATTCAGTTCCTGACAACCTGGATATCTTTTGTTCCCTTTCATATAACTCGGAATTCTCTCTAGTTCCTTGTATTGAATTTTTTAGTAGTTTATTTTTATGTTCTAGATTCCTTCGAATTCTGCTCAGGGCCCACCTCTCTAAGAAAGTAATAGATTCAGGGCAACAAGAAATAGCTCTTTTATTTCCAGTATCCCAGGTCTATTGCATGGTATTTGAGTCTGTCTTTGCTTTTATAGAACATAAAGGTCTTGCTGTTCTGGTCACAAAAAGAAAGAAGCCCATCGATCCGGTGCCTCCCGCACATGCCCCGACGAGGGATCAAATCTGTGCAGCCCAGGCGTGTGCCCTGACTGGGAATCAACTCGCATCCCCCTGTGCATGGATGACGCTCCAGCCAACCAAGGCCCTCAGCCAGGGCTCAACAAATAGTTCTGAGCACCAATTAGGTGCCAGCAGGTAAGTGTGGAAAACATATCATCTGTGTTCTGCATTTTCTTAGGAGGCAGAAAGTTGACAGAGAATGCTGCTTACACTCTAATAAGGAGAACAAGCTGGGCAATATGCAAAACCATGAAAAGGTTTTTAGTCTATTAAAGATCTCAGGGCACAAGGTCACCTAATGAACTGAAATGCAAAAGGTGACAAGCCTGTCTGATGAAAAGGCTCACCTTTGGCAAAGCAGTGAGAGGAGGTAGAAGCTGCACGTGAGCAGAACAAAGTAGACAAAATTTTAATTAATTTTTAAACACTGAGGCACAAAAATCTCCACGTCTCCCAGTTAATTCTTTCCCTGGGGCCTTCACTGACAGCTCACAAGGAAGATCGGGGACAGAGAGGAGGAAATAAAAGAGACTCTTTCTGCAGTGCAAGTATTCATGGCTTAGCGTGATGGTGAAGAAAGGCAACTGAGAGAAGCCTTCTGCACCCAGGCACTGAGACCCGGGAGATGGCATTCCCTCACACTGGAGGGGGGCACGCGTGCTGTCAGGAGGTCGCTCTTCCCAAAACACAGGTGCACAGGGCCTACTAAGCCTATAGGACAACAGCAAGAAATCCTCTAGCGCTCCAGGCCTCATACTAATTACGAGGAAGCATATGGGGATTTGAAGACTGTGGCTCATAGAATGTAACTAAAGCAATAATAAACTCAGATCAACCAAAGCAGGCAAGAAAAAAAGGAAGAGGGGAATATAGAGTGGATGGGACAAATAGAAATTGAACACCAAGCCCCGGCCAGGTAGCTCAGTTGGTTGGAGTGTCATCCTGATACACTAGGGTTGTAGGTTCAGTTCGTGGTCAGGGAACAGACTGGAGGCAACCAGTGAATGCGTAAGTGGATGGAACAACAAATCAATGTTTCTCTCTCTCTCTCTCTCTCTCTCTCTGTCTCTCTCTCTCTCCCCCTTCCTTTTTCTCTGTTCCTTCCTTACGCTCTCTAAAAATCAACCAATTAAAAAAAATTTTTTTAAAGTAATTAAACACCGAGGTGGTAGACTAAAATCCAACCATCTCAATAACTATATTAAGTGCAAATGGATTCAACACACTAACAGGTCAGGCTGGATTTTAAAAATGAACCAACTATCTACTGTTTACAAGTAACACATGAAACACAAATAAGTTGAATGATGAGGACATAACATAATATACAGGGTGGGGCAAAAGTAGGTTTACAGTTGTGGGTACACAAAACACTGACTTTATTCTTATATTATTATTTATTAATTGTTGTATTATTTTCCATGTGAACAACTGTAAACCTACTTTTGTCCCACCCAGTAGTTTTCAAACACTAAATATAAATTGGTGTGACTTGTGATTCAAAAAGGTGCTCACCTGAAAATACCTTGCTATAGGAATCAATCGACCTTTCCATTTTTCCATACCTATAACCTGTAAGACAACGTCGACTTCCATTTCTCTGGACAAGCCATGCTTTGTTGGCCACACTTTCTGTTTCTCACTGAACAGCACCATGTATTTTTCTGATTGTTTATTAAGAACCTAATGCTATGAATCCATTAAATTCACCAAATTCATCATAGTTTATAATCTCATTGCGAAGCATGATATAGAAACAGATAATAAGTGTGCAAGATTTGGTTAAGAGTACTCCATCTACAGATATTTGGAAAAATAGGTCTGACAAGGATAAAAGTGAGACAGACCATGTTTTGAAGATATTGGCAGCTTTTTAATTAATCTCACTATTTCCAGTCTTCCCTTCCTCTCAAACTTTTCTTAAAAACAGATAAAAACATTATCAAAGTAAATTATCTGATTATATTATTTCTCTGCACAAGATCTTTCTCCCCACTGACCCCATCCTCACTAGCAGGTCGGCCTATTCGGTACTGTTAAAATCCAGTGTATGCGGGGTGAAACCCAGGCCCAGTGCTACAGCCTTTCTTCCTTCCCAGGACCTAGAACACTCTCCAGTCCTGGACAACTCCCCCAAAGCCTTACCCACTTTCCTGAATCCAGATACCATGCTTCCCTATTATATTATTGGGTCCTGACATGGTGCCTATCTACTTCATCCAGGGACTACTTACCTGAGGTTCTTTTGCCAAACTTTAGGACAATGTTATGCCACCATTTGTACCCAGTGGGCTGCCATATTCCATCAGCTGTAGAATAGTCCCCTTAAATATCAACACTGCCTGGATCACATCACCATGTGTCACTGGAACCCATATATTGGGCTGCTGTTTCCCTTTATTCCATACCAACCCACCTATGCAATGCTGGATTGGTTCACAAGTAGAGGTTTACAACATTATTCCAATTGACTCTTCCCTCAGTAACTTCTAATCTTCTTTCTCCACGAAAAAGAACAAAGAATAGGAAGCATTATGCATAGGATTGAAATAAACAAGAATTATTATCAGACTGAAGAATAGGGAGTTAATGGTATTTGTTTTCAACATAGAGGAGATAGACCATGTCCTGGTCTCATAACAAAGACCCCATTTGGAGGTCCCAAAGCACTAAACGATATGAGGGTATGAATAAGAGGATGGTGAATTTAAAGAGGCCGGAATCCTAGTTAAAATAAATTTTCCGGAAATAAAGAACATGGGTGATCCTTATTTATGGCATCAGGACATATTTACTCCGGGGCATCTTGGTAGACAAGCAAGCCCGCACCAGTTTTATAATAATAGATCAATCACTGCTAGGAAAATTACCTTCCAAAGTAGTGTTAAAGCACAGATGCTAAGGAAGGCGTAATTCTCCAAGTCATTATTGGCTAAGAGTGGTATAGAATTTTCTGTCAGGTACAGTTAAAGGGAGAATTACTAACTCAATGTCTACTACATTGCAGTACATAAAATAAACATCGAAAAGAATGTGGCAAAATGAAAAAAAAGAATTGGCTTAGATTCTTAGGCTGTGAGATCAAGTACTGGTTCTTCCAAATACTCCGAGCCAGGCTTTTGGTTTTGCTGCACCTCAGTTTTTATATCTGTAAAGTGGGCTATTATAGCTTGTCCTATCTATCCCAGTATAAACAATACTACTCATAGCTAATTATTTTGTCTATTGTGATGGCCATTTTCACAGGCATAGTGTCTCATAATCAGGTTAATGTAATAATGTCTTATTTTTAGCAGGTAAATAGTCGTTAAGTGATTTAAGTTCTTCTTTAACACAAGATACTTGAAGATGGGCTCTTGAGGCCAGAGTTGTTGGCAGAGACCAGAGCTCAGCTGCCAGCTAGAAAGTACAACAGCAAGTGCCAGAAACACTACACATTTTTGAATGGGAAAATATTTCTGTCAAACCAAGTCTTAGGGGATTTATAGTTCTTTCTCATGTGTCTCTGTGAAAACAGTATTTTTCAAATCTGATTTGTAATGGGGCTGTCAGGATAACAAGTATCAACTGTTTTATAGGCCTGGGAAATTGATCCAGTTAAAACTGAATTTAAGAGTGAGGTGTATTTTAGGGGATCCAGTAACTTACATCTTGAAGGCAGGGGCAGCCCCGGTTGAAATAAGTACAGATGCAGTTTATAGTTGGCACATTCCAGCCTGCTGCTGCAGAGGCAGCTTCCAAACATATCGGGACTGGCTTCAGCACCTTCGGGGGACAACAGCTAGCAAAATATTTGATAACCAATCATGTTACAACAGATTAGGAAATGCCAGTTTCACTCTTCATCATCCCCACCCTACAGCCAGATTAGAAAAAGGAGGAGATTTGTTAAAAGTAAGCCGAAAGTCTAAATTCTAAGCATCTAGAGCCAGATACGGTCTGGGGCAGGGGGTGGGGGGTGGGGGAGGGGGTATAGAGCTCTGTTTTGACAGGTGCAGGCCCCAGCCTCGGCCAGGACCCACACAGGGGCATTTTCCTGTTCTTACCTTGTCATCCTGGGGATTGACAGAGTCTCTGAGAGATTCAAATGTTAGAATACATAGGTCTGAGTTTCTTAGAACTGATATGAAACTATTAATAAGTGAAAATGTCTGGAAAGTTATGCTCTAGAACTGAAATATCTTCAAGGGATTCAGGCTCCCAAAAAGATAACGTTTTAAAGAACAATTGATAGTAGTTACTACAAACAAATACAATTGTTTTAACATTACATCCCCCATATTTGACACCACACTAAAGCACTTATATCCTATTAATGAGTTTGGACGTTATTCATACAGAAAGATATTTCCCTCATAATATTGGTCATTCATCTTCCATGTATCCCTACCACCAAGAAGATTTTGCTGAGTTTAAGTTTTTGTAGCCTG
>PVJD01015153.1:0-26125 GCA_004026545.1 Mormoops blainvillei | reverse complement strand
GTGGTGTTTCTTGTGATGCTGGGACGCCTGGCACTGCTGTGGGACCAGGCTCGGGGCTGCCGAGTTCCTGGGTGAGACCTGTGTCCCTCCTCCCCCCTGCCCTGGTTTGCTAGCCGTTCTGCCTAAGCGCTAAAAGGCGTTGCCTGGTAACCAGGATGCTAGACGCGGCCCGTGACAGCAGCACAGCCTCAGGGTTTCCTGTGCTGTCTCCTGCCTCACAAGTACTTCCCTGTTCACAGCCTCCGATCTGTCAGTGTGTGTGGCTGGTAGTTCATTGTGCCTTTTTAGGGGAGGGGTTCAGTTCTGTGAGTGTTAACACCTGCTCTTACTTGTATAAACACCACAATTAGAACGCAGAACCGTCCTGTCCCCCAGGTGCCCTGGTGTGACCCCTAGAGGCGTCCCCCCTCCCCATCCCTGTCCCTGCAAATTGGGAGCCATCGTCCCTCCCATCACTGCAGTTTTGTCCTCAAGCATCTGTTGTGAACACAGCTGTTCACGTGTCACCACTGATGTCTCTAAAGACGTCCAGCATGTGTGTCGTCAGCACTCAGTCCCTTCTGTTGCCAGGCGCTCCTCCCTGGCACGGATGGACCACACAGTCTGTCCTTTCGGCAGATGTGGAGCGAGACCTTTGAGTCATTTCTGGTTTGGGCCTGTGTGAGCAGAGCTGCCCTGAGGACCCCTCCCGGCCCCCGTGCGTGGCAAGGCTGCGCTGCAGCGTCACGTCGGGCGTAGTCCGACTTCAAGGGGCTGCCTGCTGCATCCCAGCGGGACCCCCGATTTGTTCTCCCAGCCTGTGAGCTCCAGGTGTTTCGTCCTGGTCAGCACTCTGGATGCCAGATGCTTCCTTCCAGCCACTTTAAGGGGAACGGCAGTGTCCTGTCGCCATTCTGATGTGTGTTTCTCAGTGGCCAGTCATGGTGGCCAGCTTCTCGTGTGCTTGTTAGCTGTGCAGATCCCCTCGGTGAAGTGTTCAGGGTTTTTTGCCTTTTCAAAAAATTGTTTTTTGTGTTAACTGTTCTGGCCCGAGGTTCCTTGCTGGAAGCGTGATGTGCGTTCCCCACGAGCAGAGCGCTTGCCGCTTGCCCCCCAGGCCCCCTTCCTGAATCTGTCGTCACGGCTGACATGTCTTTCTCCGATACCGTGATGTTAAGATGTTCTCTGGTATTTTCTCCTGAAGGTTTCTTAGTTTTAGATTTTACATTTAGATCTCTGTTTTGAGGGGCTTTGAAAATGCTTTGTTTTGACATCTAGATTCACAAAAAGCTGTCGAGAATTGTGAAGTGAGGCCCTGGGCGCTCCTCACGCAGGTCCCCAGCGGTAACATTTCACTTAAGTACAGCACCGCGTCAGACCAGGAAACCGGGAGTGAGCGCAACCACGTCTCACCAGCTTCTCGTGCACGTTCGCACACGCACACAGAGTTCTGTGCAGTTTTTTAGCTTAATTACAGTACATTTAATATTTAAATTCTTACAATTTTAGTAAGAAACACAAAACATAAAATTTACCACCTTGCCCTGACTAGTGCGGCTCCCGGTAGGGTGTCGTCCCGCAAAGGGAGAGGGCACCAGTTCAATTCCCAGTCAGGGAGAGGGCACCAGTTCAATTCCCAGTCAGGGCACATTCCTGGGTTGCGGGTTCAGTCCCCAGCAAGGGCTCGTGAGAAGCAGCCGATAGATGTTTTTCTCCCACATCGATGTTTCTCTCCCTCTCCCCCTTCTCTCTTTAAAATAAATAAAATTTTAAAATTTATCACCTTAATCGTTTCTAGGTGCACAGCTCGGTGGCATTAAGCACACTCACATTGTTGTACAACCGTTACCACTATAATTTCCAGAACTTTCCATCTTCCCAAGCTGACCCACTATCCCCTTTAAACACGCCCCTCCCACTTGGGAGCCCTTGGCTCCCACAGTCCTGCATTCTGTCTCTGTGGCTCCGCCCCCTCCAGGGACCCCCTGTGAGTGGAATCACATAGGATCTGTCCTCATGTTTCACTCAGAATAATGTCTTCGAGGTTCATCAACATTGCAGCACGAGTCAGAATTTCCTTCCTTTTTAAGGCTAACAGACGCTCCGTCGTGTGGACAGGCCGCGTTCTGTGTGTCCATCCTGTCCGTGGACAGCCTGCTCCCACTGTGGCTGCTGTGAACCTGCCGTCAGTGTGAGTGTGCGAGTGTCTGTCACAGCCCCCAACGTGCGCGGGCGGAGGACCTGCCGAGCCGCGGCGGAGCTTTGTGTTTCACTCCGGAGGGCCCCCTATTGATTGGCTTTGCCGCTTTGCATTCTCACCAACAGTGCGCGGGGTGCCAGTTTCTCCACCGCCTCACCAGCACTTGTTATTTTACTTTTTCTTATTTTATTTTGTATTGTTTGACAACACCCACCTTAATGGGGGTCACGTGGTTTTCTTGCATTTCCCTGGCGCCTCCAGATGCTGACCGTTTTCTCAGGCTCGCGGGCCGTCTGTCTGTCTGGGAGACCAGCTTTACTTCTGATTTTTTCATGGTCAGTAGTTTGTTTTATTTATTTAAAATAAAATTGTTATTTCAGTACAGATTGATGAAATTGCAGAGTTAGTGCAGAGTCCCTGTAAACCCTGCCCCTAGTCTTCTGTTAGGAACCGGCATCAGTGCCTCATTATTAACCGAAGTCCATGCTGTTTCTGATTCCCTCGGGTTTTCCCGCCAACCAGTGGTCTCTGGCACCAATTCACACCGAGAGGGGTTCCCGGTGTGTGGTGCGGTGCAGAAGGAAACTTGATTGAGTGCAAACAGCCCACGTTCACCACACTGCATTGGCTGCAGGGCGCAGCCCCAGGGAGCTGGCTTGGAGGGACTGGAGTCTCGGGCCCTGGCCCCTGATTGGTCCTTCCTCATGCAAATAAGAACTGCAGATCTGTAGCTTGATTGATACAAAGGCACTGTGCTGATTGGTCAGAGTAGAGCTGCTCGGATTGGCTGGGGAAAACTTCAGTCCTATTGGCTGGAACAGGGTTCCAGGACGTCCTCTCTGGGCTCCCGCCGGACCGTGGGTGGAGGCTCCCTGAGGGTGCTTCACCCCAGAGGCCCCGTGCAGACCTGGCTGCAAAGCGCTGGGTGGGTGGATTGGTTGGTTTTCAGCCTCGTTAGCCACCAGGAGCCCTTCTTAGCAGGAGTCTGGCTCAGGGCCCACATCCCTAATGTCCAGGATCCCGGCGCGTTTAGGGTTGCGCCTCCTCAGGCGCCTCGGGGCTGTGGCGATCATCCGGTGTCCCCTGCCTGGGCCTCCGGACAGTTCTGAGGAGCAGTGGCTGCGCATTGATCGAATGTCCCTCCAGTGGGACGTGCAGTTGGGGAGCGATTGCCCCTATTTTTCAGGACGGTTTTGATCCTGTGAGGTCTCTTGCATTTGCACGTGCTTTTTAGGGTCCCCTCTTCCATTCCTGTAGCGGCAGGTAGGGTGCTGGTGGGAGCACAGGGCTGCTGCACCCGGCGGGTCGTCCTCCTCCCAGCCCAGGGGCCTTCCTGTGTGTCCACGCCCTCAGTGGCTGCAGCGGTTCTCAGGGCGTGTCCGCGCTCCTGCTGCAAGTGGGATCGTTCATTGCCCCTCTGCCGAAGCGCGGTTATTTCTGTGTGTCGGTCTCGCGTTTTCAGCCTTATAGAACCTGTGTATTCCAACGGCTCTGTTGCTGCCGTTCCAGTAGGCTTCTGAGCGTTTTCTGGATCCTGGGTTGCGTCCTCTGCACGGAGCCAGGGTTCTGTCTTCCTGTCCATCCTGGTGCCTGCCTTTTCCCTGCAGTGTCGCCCCAGAGGCCTCAGCCAGAACTGGGGGTGGCTTTCGCGTCGCTGTGTAGCCGCTGTCAGCTGGGGGGTGTTCGCGGGTGCCCTTCGCAGATGAAGGATGTTCTCCTCTGTCCTTAATTTGTTGAGTGCTTTTATCATGAAAGGGTGTTGGATTTTGTCAAATGCTTTTTTATGTCAAGTGAAGCAATCCCGTGGGTGTGTTCCTTTATCGATGGGATGTGTCGCGTCGATCCGTTTCCGTGTGGCGAGCCGACTCAGCGTTACCAGGAGGAGCCCACTTGGTCGAGGTGATTAACCCCATTCGGATACTCCAGGTGCAACTTCCCAGGGTCGCGCGGAGGATTTTTGCATCGTGTTCGTGAGCTGTTTGCGCTTTTCCCGCACTGTCTTCTCCAGGTAGTCTTGGGATTTGTCTGGTGTTTTTGTCCCGACTTGACTGGGGTGAAGGTGCAAACAGCCAACATAACTTGTCACCGTCAGCGCCCCCTCGCCCCCTCCCGGTGTCAGGCTCCCGCCCCGGGTGTGCTGGGGGGTCCCTCGGCACGGCACCCCACCCCGCCGGGCCAGAAACAGTGCCGTGTAGGGGGCTTGCCTCTTCCCGAGCAGCTGTTGGTGTTAGTGTCGGCGCGGGTTGGTGAATTGCCGCGCCGTGCTTTGGGCTATGGCCCAGTGCTTCCCTGGCCTTGCCGGTCAGGCTGCTTCAGCTGCCGGGAGCGCGCGCGCTCTCAGCTCCTGTGCCCCTGGCTTTATGGGTTCTCAGCATTTTACTTGGTTTTGTTTTGTTTTTCTTTTTTTATCTCTCACCTGAGGACTTGCTTATTGATTGTAGAGAGGGGGACAGAGGGGGAGAGAGAGAGAAACAGCGATTGGTTGCCTCTCGTAAGGTCCCTGACGGGACTGAAGCCACAGCCCAGGCCTGTGCCCCAACTGGGCATCTAACCTGCAGCCTTTCGGTTTACGGGACGATGTTCCATCAGGTCCTAGCAGCCAGGGCTATTTGACTTGTAATTCTGAGCACGTCCCTTTGTTCTGGAGCCAGAACACACCCCCAGGCTCCTCCTGGGCGTCTCGGGGAGCCCTGGTCCTTCAGTGGAGGACAGGCTTGGCCACCGAGACCTGGGCGCTGGTTCACTCCTTGCCCTGAGGGTGGGGGCCTCAGTCACGTGACAGACGCAGGTCTGAGTGTTGTCTGTCTGCACAGCCTCACGCCTCCTCCCCACTTTGTCCCTGGGCTGCTGCTCAGGACAGGAGTGTGGGGATGGGGTCCAGAGGAAGGGTGTGTGGGGGCGCCCTCCTTCGTCACCACGGTCGCAGGGTGTTTGCTAATGTTGGCATCTGTGTGTCTGGTAAAGGCTGTCCGGTCTCATGGAAGCTGAGTCCCCCAGTGCTGGGGCCACCTCTGTCCCTTCCACAGGAGGCGCACCTGTGACCCTGCACAGCATGGTCCTTTGGGGGTGCCAAGCGTCACCAGGACTCCCCAGTCTGCTCAGCCCCGAGTGGGGGGACGGCGTGTTGGCCACGTGGCCGATGGAAGTGCCGTCTGCACCTGTGCAGCTGGAGGTGTCAGTGAGGGCGGATATGCGGCCCCGCTAACGAGGGTGCTGGCCTTGCAGACCGTCCAGGACGGCCGCCAGTTTCTGAAGTACGTTGACCCAAGGCTGGGGGTCCCTCTGCCGGAGAGGGATTATGGGGGGAACTGCCTCATCTATGACCCGGACAACAAGACGGACCCCTTCCACAACATCTGGGTAAGGACTGGCCCTGAAGGACCGGGGTGGGGTAGGGTGAGTGACCCTGTGCTGGGGACTTTTGGAACTTGTGCACCACACGGTCGGGGCGGTGCCACCCTCAAGGATTAGGGCTGCCATCCTTAGTGCACAGCGCGTGCATGGGACCTTGGATTGTCCCCAGGGTCTGACGGGCGCTGTTCAGCAGGGCATGGGGGTGGGTGAGCGGCGCCCTGGTGACGGGCACAGGGTCATGAGGGGCTGCTGGGGAAGGGGGGGGGCTATGGGGGACACTCCACAGCCTGGCCCCGGGCGGGGGCTGTACGAGGCCTGCACCTGTCCCCGCCCACAGGATAAGCTGGACGGCTTCGTGCCTGCGCACTTCATTGGCTGGTACCTGAAGGTGAGGCGGGCGTGTCGTCAACTGGGGCATCCTGGCTCACGGCCAGCCTGTGCTCAGGGCTGCGGGCGGGCGACGCTCAGGGCCGTTCGAGTGGTGGGAATGGCCCCGGGGCCATGGCGCCAATGAGCAAGCTGCCCAGAGGGCCCCCCAGACTGCCTGGGAGCCGTGGGTGGGAGCCCCGCATGCGTGTGTCCTTGGCGTGTGGTGGCTGGAGAAGACAATGGAGAGAGACCCCTGAGGCCTGTGCTCCGTGCCCCGCCCCCGGCGCGCAGACGCTGATGATCCGCGACTGGTGGACGTGCACGATCGTGAGCGTCATGTTCGAGTTCCTGGAGTACAGCCTGGAGCACCAGCTGCCCAACTTCAGCGAGTGCTGGTGGGACCATGTAGGTTGCGGGGGGTGCTCAGCCCTGGCCCCAGGGTCCTGGGACCCAGGCCCGCCACCCCGCCCTTTGGGGGGTGGGGTGGGTGCAGGGTTCACTCAGATAAGTCAGGATGGAGCTGCAGGGACCACAGTGCCCACCTCCCGCCCCCAGTGGATCATGGACGTGCTGGTCTGCAACGGGCTGGGCATCTACTGCGGCATGAAGACCCTCAAGTGGCTATCCCTGAAGACATATAAGTGGCAGGGCCTCTGGAACATTCCGACCTACAAGTATGTCTCCCTAGTGCCCTGCTCCACGGGGGCTGGGCATCAGGGTGGGTCCTGGAGGAGGCCCAAGGTCCAGGCCAGGTCGGGTGGCCGACAAGGGTTTTGTCTCTTATTATCTCTTCCTGGGATTTGACCCTGAGCTGCTCATGGGAACCCCGCCAAGGCCCTCGCCGTGGCCAGGAAAGCAGCCCACCGCCACCTGACCAGCAGCTTCACCCCTGACAGCCCTTCCGGGGGGACGCCCCCTGATGCAGCTGCAGACACTGACCTTTTCACTTTGATTCTAAGAGAAAGAAACAGTTCAGGAAGAGACTTGGGAGGGGGGTGCTGGGGGTGCTCTCCCCTCCCTTCCGTTGTGGTGCCTGGGGGTCCGGGGTCCGGGGCCCCCCGACCACACACCCGTCCCCGACCGCAGGGGCAAGATGAAGAGGATCGCCTTCCAGTTCACGCCCTACAGCTGGGTGCGCTTCGAGTGGAAGCCAGCCTCCAGCCTGCGCCGCTGGCTGGCCGTGTGCGGCATCATCCTGGTGGTAAGGCCGGCGGCCCCCTGCATGCAGCCCCCTGGGCCCAGGGCTTGCTGCCCACCCTCCTGGCCTGCAGTTTTTGTTGGCAGAACTGAACACGTTCTACCTGAAGTTCGTGCTGTGGCTGCCCCCCGAGCACTACCTGGTCCTGCTGCGGCTGGTGTTCTTCGTGAACGTGGGCGGCGTGGCCATGCGGGAGATCTACGACTTCATGGATGACCCGTGAGCCGCGGGCACGGCGGGGCGGGGCGGCAGGGCGGGAGGGTCAGGGCGCCCTTCACCACGGGCCCTTCCCCCACAGGAAGCCACACAAGAAGCTGGGCCAGCAGGCCTGGCTGGTGGCCGCCATCACCGCTACAGAGCTGCTCATCGTGGTCAAGTACGATCCACACACGCTCACGCTGTCCCTGCCTTTCTACATCGCCCAGTGCTGGACGCTTGGCTCCGTGCTCGTGCTCACCTGGACTGTCTGGCGCTTCTTCCTGCGGTAAGGGCCGCCCACCCCGGGTGGGGGGGCTCTAGCGTCGGGGTCCTGGGGCTTCTGTGCTCCCTGCCCTGGCTGTGCAGGACGGGCTGGGAGTCCTCTGCTGGCGGCTGGGTGACATGGCCCTCCCGCCCCCAGGGATATCACCCTGCGGTACAAGGAGACCCGGCGACAGAAGCAGCAGGGCAGCAGCGACCAGGGCACGGCTGTAGATAGCACGGACGGGTGCCCACCTGGGCCCGCGGAGGCCGCAAGGGCGGTGGAGCCAGCTCTGCACTGACCTGCTCGCCTGGGACCAGGCCTGCTGTCCCTTCTCTACGGCCCTCCCTTTGCTCCAGCACAGCCTGGCTCCAGAGCGGGCATGGGGGAGGCCCTGTCCCGGCCAGGCTGGTGTGCACGGCGGTGGCGTGTGTGCACGGCGGTGGCGTGTGTGCGTGTGCACACTTGTGTTCTGTGCTCCTGGCTCCGGAGGCTTCTCGGGCTGGCAGGTGTGGCTGGTGCTTGTCCTGGGGCAGCGGTCTGCTTTCGGCGTGGTCAGCCCACAGGCCTCTGGGCCACACGTGTTACTGACATGGTCCACCAACTCCTGAGATGGCCAAGACGGGTGGATCTGAGCGGCAGCCCTGAGCCGTTTTCTTGGGATCCTTCCTCTAGCCCAGCTAACTGGGAAGGGTGTGGGCAGAGGGTGAGGCCTCCAGGCCGGGCATTGGGTTGGAAACTCCAAGGCCTGGTGCCCCCGGTCAGAAGGAAGGGTCTTGGGGTTTCTGGCCTCAAGCTGATGGTCATCTCCATGAGCAAACGGAACAAATAAATGGACAGTGGTCTGAAGCTCACCTCCTTGCTGCCCACAGCCTTCACTGTGCTTGCCACGCCGGGGACGATGCCCAGGGGGCGGGAGTCCAGGGCAGGGCTGCTCACCCGGGCACAGGGTCACCTGGTCTGCTGGGCTGTGCCCCTTGGGGGCCTGGGGGGCAGGGCGGAGAATGATTACAGTTGCGGGGTCGCTGGTGATGTACCCTGAAAATTCAGACAGACGGAAAGTGCCACGTCCCCTGACCCCACACTGGCTGTGAGGACACTCCCTGTCCTGCTCACTGGGACGTGGGACGTGGCCCTGACCTCCGGACTGTTGTTTCCTTAGTTGGTGTTGGTTTTCCTGTTTGCTACCCTTGGGGAGAATTTCACACCTAGAGAGGGGCATCTGTGTGCCACCCTGCCCTGACCCCTGTGGACTGAAGGACCTGTCTCACCGAGCCCAGCCATCCTCTTCCACCTCCCCGCCCCGCCCCAGTGGTGGAGCCTGGCCCCAGGGCCCACCGTCCTTGTGGGGGTTGGGATTGGCTGGCCCTGCTGCTGGAGCAACAGGCCTCTAACCCCGCTGCCCCATGCAGGCTTCGCTCCATCAGCACCTTCAGGATTCAGGGTGTCCTGTTCTCTGGCTCCCCCGCAGTGCTTATCCCGGAGGGTGAGCCGTGCTGCCAGCCAGTGGTGATGGTGCCTTGCTCGTGGCCACTCCTTTGGGTCCCGGCCTCCCTACCTGAGTGATCCCTCCAGTGGGTGGCTACTGGGCTCCCCTGGTCCCCTGCTTGGCCTCCAGGCAGTGCATTGGTCCCTGAGCTCTTCCCAGGCTCACCTAGTACAAATCCGGCCCAGGCTGGGGTCGCCTTTCCCGCAGGGAGCCCCGCTTCCTCGCGGTGGGGAGGGACGGGGGTCCTGATCGGAAGCCACGTTCCCAGGCACGGAGAGGGGCTCACGGCAGCAGCCAGAGCTGCTGCCCGGGCGCCGCCTCTGAAAGCTGCTGTGTGCTGTGGGTTCCTCCCTTCGGTGCCGGTCAGGGCAGGTCACTGGTGCTGGCCAGGTGAGGCCAGCACGACCAAGGGTGGGCCTGCCCTCATGTCAGCAGAGCGTCCTGGGCCCAGCAGCTGGGAGGCCTGAGGCCGCAGGCGGCTCAGGGACAGCTCCTACTGGGGCTGTCAGGCCAGCTGCTAACGGGCCACAGCCAAGCCAGGCCTCTGAGGGCAGAGTGCGTCCCGGTGCCCCCGGCGCGAGCAGGCCCCATCCCGGCGTGGCTGCCGGGACTGCAGGGGGCAGGTTCCCAGGGGACACACGCTTGCCTGGGCCTGTGAGGAGCTGGCTCGTTTCGGGCTGCCAAGCGAGGTGATCTCCCGGGCAGTTGGCATTTGGAGAGGCATCACAGCCGCAATCCGGGGGTCTCTTGGGGACCCCACAAGGAAGGACAAGGACCCTTCTGCTTACAAACACTTTAATAATTACAGAGTGTCCAAAATGTCCTCACAGAAGCCGACGTAAGCGCTGCCCTTCAGTAAAGCTAAGGCACTGGAAGTGAGAGCCCCCGGGAGCTGGCCAGCTCCCGCCCCGCGGGGCTCTCGGGTGGCCCAGTGGTCTCAGGAGCTGGGAGGGGAGGGACCTCAGCAGATGATCTTCAGGCTCGGCTTCTTTTCCGCCAGGGCCTGCAGCTGGTCCTCCGTTTCCTCCGTCCAGTAGGTGTCATACAGGCTGCACAGGGGCAGGAGGACATGGGCTGGGGCACGGCCGGGGTCCCCCCCACCCCCGTCCTCCCTGCTCTGCCCAAGCTGGGCAGCCCCGGCCACACTGCCCGCCACGCCACTTACACCAGCTTCTCCAGGGTGCAACCGGGCTGCTGGGCACTCTCCGCCAGCCTCAGGACGCCCACCTCGCTCATGCAGTTGTTGCTGAGGTCCAGCTCCTGCAGGCTGCGGCTGGCCAGCAGGAGTGAGGCCAGGCTGCTGCAGCCCTCGTCAGTCACCTCGCAGTCCCCCAGCCTGGGCAGACAGCAGGGCAGGGGTCAGGACAGGGGGCACGCCCCCTCTAGCTGCTGTGGATTGGCTGAATGACCTGAGCCACCACCAGAACATGGGACGCGGGGTGGGGGGGTCACACCACCCTGCCCCCAAGCCCCAAAACACGTCCGCACACACTCAAGACCCCGAGGTCAGAACTATCCCCAGGTGTGTCTCAGTGGCCCTGAACGGACTGGGTAGGGGTGCACAGGGCTCCCTGTACTGGGTACAGCGTCACCAGCTGGCCTGGGGCTGCAGGCACAGCTGGACTTAGGGCTCCAACTGGCTGTGGCAGAGGGTGGGCACCCAGTGGCCTTCTGGAAAGAGCGGTGTTGGGTGATGGGAGGAAAACAGGAGGAGAGCTGCACACCCCCCGTCCCCGACATCCCGACCAGCCAGAGTGTGAGCTGGCCGGGTGCGCAGAGGTGGTGGCCAAGGGCAAGGACTGTGGGTCACACACAGGCTTCCTGGCTCCAGACAAAGGCCCAAAGGAGGATGGAGGACAGGCCTGGCGCCCATCCTCACCCGCGGAGGGCGGCGCCAAGGCCCAGGAGCCCCCAGGGTTCCAAGAGCCCTGCACTGGGGGACCGGGAAGCTGCAGGCCCCCTGCACCGTGTGGCAGCTGAGCGCCACAGCCATGGGGCTCCCAGAGTACCCCGAAGTCCTGGGGGCGGGGGGCGCCCCTGGGCAGAAAGCTGGGGGATCCCTATCAGCCCAGCCTGCGGGGTCTCCACCTGCTGTCCACCCACAGGGACCAGGTGTCCAGGAGAGCCACCAGTTAGGCACAGGCCAGGACACAGGGAACAAAGACCGAACCTGTGATGGACAGCAGAAACAGAAGATGGAGAGCACGGAAAATCGGAGAAGGTGGCTTCCTGAGCGCGCCCATTGGAAACAAACTACCCCAGGCTGGCGCTCAGTCAGCATAACCGCGGGTTGGGCGTGGGTGGACCAGGCCCCGCTAGCACAGAGCACAGCTCCAGGGTCCTGACCCTCTGGAGGCAGAAGCCAGGCCTGGACTCGCCCCCCCCGGAGTTGACAACACAGCGACTGCGGGGATGTGCGGAGCCAGGGCTCCTCCACGAGGGGGGTATTGGGACAGTGACGGTGGGCGCCGCACCCCCGCACGCGGACGCAGGCTCACCAGAGCACCCGCAGCGCGGCGCCGGGCTGACCGAGGCCCCGGCACAGCTCCCCCACGCCGGCGTCCCCCAGCCTGTTGTTGCTCAGCTGCAGCTCCCGGAGGCTCTTGCTCTGGGCCAGCGCTGCCCCGATGTGCGGGCAGCAGGCAGCTGTGAGGCTGCAGGACTTCACCCTGCGGGATGTAGGAAACACACGTGGCCGGGGCCCCTCACCACCCCGACCGCCAAGGAAGCCTGGTGCCTTTCTACCTCCACAGCCCCTGTGCCCGTGTCGCTCCCGGGACAGCCGCAGGTCCTGGTCCTCAACCCCCAGCACTGTCCCCACCAGGCCACCCCTGCCCCCAGCCTGGGCCCCGTCGCCCTCCTCTCGCAGCGCCCCCTCAGGCCCCTTCACCCCATGGGGGCCGCCTGTCCTCGCTGCTGCCCAGTGCACTCACCACAGGGACTCCAGCTGGCAGTGGGGCTCCAGCAGGCTCTCACACAGCAGCCGGACACCCTCGTCCCCCACCGCGTTGCCGGCCACACTCAACTCCTTCAGACTCTCCTTGGCTCTGAGGACGCGGCAGAGGTCCCTGCAGCCTTTGGCCGTGATGTCACACTCCCAGAGCCTACGGGGCCGGGGACACGTCACTGCAGGGCCACTGGGGTGATGCCGACGCAGTGCCAGTGCAGGGACGTTCGTGGAGGTTGTCCGCCCCACCCGGCCACAATTGTGGCCTCGGCCGCGGGCCAGTGAAACGCCGGAGCCGCGCTCCTGCACCCCTGTGGCCGCCGCCCAGAGTCCGACTCACCACAGGGTCTTGAGCCGGCAGCTGGGGCTCAGCAGCCCAGGGCATAGTGCTGCGATGCCTGTGTCCCCCAGCTTATTGTCACCCAGCTCCAGGTCGCAGAGCGAGGCCTTGGTGGCCAGGATGCCAGACAGGTCTTCACAGTTGGCTGAGGTGAGGCCGCAACTCTCCAGCCTGGGGTACAGGAGGCGCCGTGGGAGCCGGGACCCGACCCAGTACTGCACCCCCCCACCTAGCCCAGTGCTTACTTGAGTGACTCCAGTGGGCAGGCAGAATCCGCCAGGCCCTGGCACAGCGTCCGGACGCCGGCTTCCCCGATGTCATTGTTGTTCACCACGAGTTCCTTCATCTCCGGCCTGGCCCTAAGCACCGCGGCCAGGGGCTCGCAGCTGTCGGCAGTCAGGCTGCAGTACTGCAGCCTGGGGACAGGCGGGCAGTCAGTCCTCACCCCAGGAGCGCGCCTCCTCTCCCCACCCTGGGCTGAGGCCCGTGGACACTATGCTGGGCAGTGACAGCATAGCAGGGGCCAAGAGCTGTCCCTGCGGAGCTCAAGCACCCGGACCCTTGAGGAACACCCATCAACCCAAGCTCTGGATTCAATGGACTGGAAGCAAGACGCCCGTCTGCGCGTTTGCAGGGTCAGGCCACCCCACACGCAGGGGCGGGGTCACCAGCCAGCTGCCGGCTCCGTTGAGAGGGTCGCAGCCCCAGAGTTACAGGAGAGCAACATCTGTCCCTGAGAGCACCCTCCTCAAACCTCCCTGCAGCCAACACGGGGGCAGGGCTGGTGCAGTTCAGGCCAGAGTGGCGGGCAGCCAGGGGACCCAGGCAGGGGCACACTCACTGCAGCGTGTCAACGTGGCACTGGGGGTCCAGGAGCCCCTCGCAGAGAAGCCGCAGGCCTGCGTCCCCGAGTGGGTTGTAACTGAGGTCCAGCTCGCGCAGGGAGGGCACGGTGCGCAGCACGCGGGCCAGGGCCCCGCCGCTGGCCTCGGTCAGGCAGCAGCTCTGGAGGCTGTTGGGGCCGCAAGCCCACCGTCACGGGGGGGGGGGGGGGGGCGCCCCGCCCCGCCCCGCCCCGCCCCGCCCCAGGGCTCTGGGATCCCCAAGCCGGGGCAGGAGAAGGGGTGCACACAAGGGGCTGCGAGAGGCCTGCAATGCGCTTCTGAGTGGGGGTGATGGGGCGGTGCGTTGTGGAGCCCCCAGGCCCCATGCCTTCGGCTGTGCCACCTGCATGGGCTCACCTGAGCTTCTGGATCTTGCAGGCGGGGCTCTGCAGGCCCTGCAGCACCAGGTGCGCGCCAGCGTCACCCAGCTCGTTGGAGCAGAGGTTGAGCTCAGTCAGGGCGCAGTTGTCCCGGAGTGCGGAGCTCACGTCCCTGCAGCGCCCCTCCACGATGCCACAGTCGACCAGCCTGTGGACGGACACTCGGGTGGTTATGTCGTACAGCAAGTCGTGACCCCGTTAGCCAAACGCAGTGCGGTCATGACCACGACGTTTTAAAAGAATGCAGCAGAAAAAGTGAGTGGGTCGTCCTGTCACACTTTGGTTGAAGAGGCTGGCGCGTACGCAGATGTGTGTTGGGGTGTCGAGCACTCACGGGGCACGGTCGGCACGTCCAGCTCCCCTCACCCCCCAGAAAGCAAGCCCCTCCGAGGGCACAGCCAGGGAGTGACGTGAGCACCAAGACACACACGAAACCAGCCTGCATGTGCCCAGGACCAGGACCACCCGCCTTCATGGGACATTGAATAAGCACTGAGGGCTGTGAGGGGTGACTGGCAAATGCACAAGGAGTGGAGAAATGAGAAATCCCAGTTAGGGTCCTGACTGAGTGTGTCAGTCAGTTGGAGCATCGTCCTGTGCACCAAAAAGTTGCGGGTTCGATTCCAGGTCAGGGCACATTCCTGGGATGTGAGTTCAATCCCTGTCGACAGGCATATGAGAGGCAACCAATCGACCTTTCTCTCCCACATCGATGCTTCTCCCTCTTCCCCCTTCCGCTATCTCTAAAATCAAAACATACCTCAGGTGGGAATTAAAGAAAAATTCCCCATAAGGGAAAAGCCCAATCGTGACCATTCTGACAAAATCCACGGAGGGATGCTCCAGTCAGAAGGTAAAACTGCAGAAACAGGGCGTGAGCAGTGTCGGGCGTGTCACCCAAGGTATTTGTCAACTACCAAGGGAAAAATGGGCTTTTTAATTTTTTTTTCCCCTAGGATTTTTATTTACTTTTTGAAAGGGGAAGGGGGAGAGTAAGGGAGGGAGAGAAACGTCGATGTATGAAAGATACATCGATCTGGCCCAAAACCCAGGCCAGTGCCTTGACTGGGAATCGAACCGTCAACGTTTGGGTTTGCAGGCTGGCGCTTAATCCACTGAGCCACAGCAGCCAGGGCAACTTGTTTTTTTTTTTTTTAATAAAACAATTTCTTTGTTTAGTCATTCTGGTAAAACTCCTCCTCCAGGTTGCGGACTGCCACCTTCCTGTTGTGTCCTCACATAGTAAAGGAACAGTGACGTTACAGTAGAAAACTAGCAGACACACCACCTGAACAGGAGTCACAGGGACCGTTAGGAGTGACCGTATAGTGCCCTCGCGGCTGCACACCAAACAGTGTAGTGTGCCAGGCAGGGTGTCATTTCTGTGCACTCTTGCCAAAAATGTGATGCAGCCATGGGAAGATGTCACTGGGACCCTCTCCAGAGCTGAGCTGAGCAAAGAGACTGACGCAAGGACAAGGAGGGACAGGGGGCTGTCCCAGATGGGAGGGAGCCAAACGCCACACAGGACCCTTAACTGACCGGGACAGGGAAGGACCCAGTGGGAAAGCTGGAGACATCCAAGTAGAGGCGGCGGTAGTGGCCGCCTCCTTTTGACCATGCCCCAGGCGATGGGCGCTGACTTGGGGGGGGGGGAGGGGGGGGGCAGAGGCAGAGGGGGCCCCCAAACCATCTTCCTAACCCTTCAGTGAACCTAAATCTATCTCAAACCAGTTAAAAAGGCAAGAGGCAGGCAACGCAGGCATTGCTGTGAAGCCTGAGGAGTGGCTGGGCTTGAGAACCTCGGCGGCAGGCAAGGCCTGGACAGGGTCCGGCAGCAACTCCACAAGCCAGCGGACGGACTGTCCCCAAGGAGCGGCAGCGCTGAGTCCCTGGCCAGCGGTCTCGCCCACCTGCCTTCAGAGCCGCCATGCCAAGCCCCGCCCACAGGAAAAGCAGGAGAACATCTCCGGCCATCGAAGATCGCACAGCTGATGGCCGTGCATCCACTAGGAAGGGGCTTCCGGGACCCATGGCGCCCACAGGCGGCCTGGCACCTACCTGACCACCTGGCACTGCTGCATCAGAGGCAGGAGCTCCGTCCACCGGGTGTCGCTGAGCTGCTCATAATGCAGGTCGAGACTCATGGTGAGAGGCAGGCGTGTTCTGGTGGGAGGCGGCGGGGAGGGCGGCTCAGCACAGCGCGCTCCGGGTTTCAGAGGCCAGAAACCCGGCAGCAGGCGCCACGGCCTCTCTCCCTGCCAGGGCTACTTCCTTTTTTCAGCACCTGCCCCCACCTCAGCCCCCTGGAACAAAAACGGGGTGGGGGGGCAGAGGGAGGCTGCACCCGCTGGCTGCCCTGGCAAAGGCCACCATGGGCCACAGAGTGTGGGGCCACAGCTGCCCTCACCTCCTAGCCTCTGGCACCTGCCTTGGGGGTGCCCCCCTGCCTGGGAAAGGGCAGGGCCCGGGCTTGTGCCCCCACAGACAGGTCGGGGGGATGGCTGAGGGCCTGGGCACAGAGCAGGGAGGCAGCCCCCCCAGCGCTCTGGAAGCCTGCCTGCTTTTCCTCCGACAGCAAGAGGGACGTGTGGGCTGGGCCACCCTCAAAGCCAGACCCCCCCCCCCAACACCCCGAGATGTGGGGATCCCAGGCCTCACCGCCCTGAAGCGGCTGCGTGGGACTGACAGGTGCTGTCCCAGGAGCACTAGCCATGGGTGCCCAGGACAGGACCCAGCAGGTGGGGTGGGGACCGCAGCCCCAGCTTCTGTGATCCCTTTCTTGGGGCCTGGGACTCGGAAGGCTGGGGCACGCCCTCGCCCCACCCTGGGTCAGCCCGTGGAGGAGCCAGGGTAGACGGGGCAGGCTGGGAAAAAGCGAGGCCTCTGGCACCAGGTCTGGGATGGATGCAGACCACAGAGTCCAGCCACGACCTCAACGGGTGAGGGTCCTGAGCCCCTGCAGGTGGGGCCGAGCCCCTGCTGAGGGGGGCGGGGGGCGGGGTGGGGGGGCCAGCCTGGGCATCTGGGTTCATTCCGGAGCAACAAAAGCCCTGGAAGTGATGCAGCTTGAGCTGCCCTTCAGAATGATCCTGCCAAACGGGATGACTCAGCCCCGCGGGAGGCCCTGGTTCCCGAAATCCCCGGATTCCTGAGAACTCGGCCTCATTCAAAACCCCCGCGCCTGGAGCCTGAGCGCTCTGCCCGACCGACCGGTGTTTGCGTCCGAGCCTGGCACTGGCCGGCCTGGCTGACGGAGGTCCCGCGGCTGGCCCAGAGCCCCGGGGGTGGGGGTGGGGGGTGGTAGGGGCGGGGGCCGGCCAGGGCTCCAGTCCCACTCCTGCTGACTGACAACCGGCGGGCAAAAGTCATGTTTGCACGCCCCAGTGCGCGAGACTGCTGAGACTGGGCGAGGGGCGCTGTGACTGGCCAGGTCACCAAACTGCCACACAGAGGAGCCACGAGTCCGCCAGCCCACAGCTCAGAGCACGTGAGCGATGATCCCGAACCCCCGCCCACCCCCGGAGCCCAGGGCGCGGTCCGCCAAACCCTGACTCAGAATTCACGGACCTGGTGGGAGGGGAGAGGCCAGGGCTGCTGCCTCCGACCCCTGCCTGCCTGGGGGGGACCACCGAGCCACCAGCCCCGGGCCGCTCCCCCAGGGCCTCTCCAGGAAGCCAGGCTGGCCCCGGCGAGCGCCGCGCACCTGCAGTGGTCTGAGGTTAAGAACGGAGACGGACAGCGCTCGGCAAAGGCTCCCCGCGGGCTTCACCACTCACTGGGGTATCCCCTTCGTCGGGCCTCTGGACCCCTTGAAAACCCCGTGAAAACGTTTGACATCCCCCGAGGATGCCCCCCAGTTAAGGTCCCCAGTCTAGGGCGGCACAAGCACATCCCAGGCCCCGCAGCGGGCTGCTCCCGGGGATCCCAAGTGCGGGGTCCAGGAGCTGAGCAACGCCCCGAATCGGTGGTTTCAAGTGTGACAACGGGCCGCTCGGCGGGTCCTGCGCCACGGTAGGCGCTGGGCCTGGGCCTTGGCCGGGGCAGCGCCCGCGGGTTGCAACCACCGGGGCGGGCGCGTCCCGGGCCCACAGAGCCCCGAGCCGGCGGCCCTGGACCGCAGGCTCCCTCCGCCAGCGCGGGCAGGGGTGTCCGCACCGGGCTCTGCGCGGTCCCTTCAGGAGGCCAGGCCGCGCTCTGCGGGCGCGCGGACAAGGATGCCGGCGCCCGGCCGCGCCCTTCTCAGGCCGCAGGAAACGCCCGCGGCGGTCGCCAGAGCTCGCCCGCCCCGCCAGGGGCGCCGTGGAAGGTCCCTCCAAACCTGGCCGGCCCGCCGCGACCCCGGGACCCTTAAACAGACCTTTCCCTGCGCCGCCGCCGTCGCCGCCTTAGGTGGACACTGCTTCCGCCCGGCTCGGGTTGGGGGCGGGGCCAGCGGCCGGGGGCGGGGCCGCCACCCCACTCCGCCCCCTGGCAGCTGCGGCCGCGGGGCGGCGCCGGTTTCCCTGGAGCAGAAACAAAGCACCTGAGAGGCCTCTTTGCTCCGGGAGTGGAGGAGGTGAAGTGGCGCAGGAGCGTCTGCGGGGGCAGGGCGGGTAACGCAGGCGCGAGGCTGTCCCAGGCTCTCTGCAGCGCCCGTTCGTTATGTAAAACGCGAGCGCATCCATCCCTACCCACCCAACCGCCAAGAGCAACCACGAGCTTAGCTAAGCGACGCGTCCTGAGGGTCTGTGTGCAGCCTTTGGTAACTTTGCAAACTGGAAACGGTTTCAGTGTCCATCGGCAGGAAAACGACTAAGTAACTGATAACACACCCGCGCTCCAACAGTTAAAAACACCATTCCCCGCACAATGGGTCAACTGTAATAGCATACTCAATAAAATACACTAAAAAATAAAAAATAAAAAAACCCCACCATTCCTGGCAGTTAACGGCCCTGGCAGGTGCACCGCTGAATTTTTTGAGCACGATGTGTGAAAACCTCTGAGGGGCGCGCGACCGCGCAGGGCACCAGCGTGAGCGCCACGCCGCAGCACGCGTCCGTCTCCCGGCCGCGGTGTCGCCGCCTGACTCGCACACTTGCGGGAACTGGGGTGCTCCGTGTTCTGTCCTCGCCCAGGCCGCCGTCACCCCAACCAGGTACCGAACGCCGATTGAGTGCCGGCCGGCGCTCCGGGCTACACCGGTGAGCAGAGCCTGCCCAAGTTCTGAGCCCGCGCAGGTGGAGCCCAGGCCCGGACGGGGCGTGAAATTTATAAGTAAACTAACAGTATTAGACGGCGCGACGTGCCCGGGGCGGCGGGTACTGCGGGAGCACAAGGATCCAGAAGCAGTGGGGTGGGCTCTGGTAGGCCCCCGGGGCGACAGCCGGCTCTCAGAGGTGGGAGAATGCGCGCAGCACACCAGGCCTCAAGTTTGTGGTCGCCAGGGGCAGCACAGGGCGCAGCGGGGGTGAGAGGCAGGGTTGCCTGGGTGGTCCGCTCTTGGCGTGGGGGCGGGGTGGGGATAAAGTGAAGTGCTACTCAACTCTAGAACTTGGCTGGGCCAGTCCTTGTGTAGCAAGGGGGTCAGGGCCACCAGTGTGGGGACGGGGGTCCTGGGAAGCCCAGGGCTATGTTGGGGCAGACCACCAAGGAAGGCCCAGAAACTTCCTTGGAGCAGGTGCACCTTGTCACCTTGACAAGTGTCAAGTGAAAACGGGCAGCAGGACAATGAGGGCGATGCTGGGTATGGGGCAGAGACCACTGCAGCCTGAGAGCAGGTGAAGGGCACAGGGGGCTTCTGGGGACCCTGGCAGGCACTCCAACCAAATTTAAGGTGATGTTTTGTGCCATGAACAGTATGTGCTCTTGTAGAAAACCAGAGGCAAGAAGATGAAAAGCCTGGGGTGCCCACCTCCCAGAGACACATGCTCCGACACCTGTGCATGGGGGTCCCGCCCCTTCTTCCTAACACGCATACACGTCATGAAGTAAAATCCCACGTTAGGCACGGCAGGCAGAATAAAGCCCCCCAAAGATGTCCATGCCCTAATCCCCAAACTCGTTAACAGTTACCTTACAGGGCAAAGTGGTCTTTATGGCTAAATTAAGGCTGTCCACTCAGGGAGATTGTCCTGGGCCACCTGGGGGGGCCCAGTGCCATCATGAGGGTCCTTAGGAGAAGGCAGCAAAGTTGGGTCAGAGTCAAAGAGGACGTGATGACAGGAGCAGAGGCTGGAGCAGTCGCACTCTGAAGACGCAGGAAAACATCTTCTCCTCCAGGAGTTGGAAAAGGCCAAGGAGAACACCCTCGCCCGGAGCCTGCAGAAGGGGCCGGCCCTGTGGACACGCGGACTTGAACCCCTGCAGCCCTTTTTGGGTTTCTGACCCCAGAGCTGTAGAGTCACAAATGAAGGTAATTTGTTACAACAGGAGTAGCAAACCAATGCCTTATGCAGCTGCTGTGTTATTTTTCACTTAAGAATCCATGTGTATACAAGAACATACACATACATGAATAGGTACGAGGGGAGATCCCCAAAAAACCAGAATTATCTTCTGGAGGGGAGGCCCCCTGTCATCCAGGTTTCCCCTGCTAGGTGAGTGTCCCAGGAGCCCATCTGGATCAGCGCATCAGCTGGTGTCATCGGGAGAGACTGCGTTTGACGGCAATGAATTTTTTTTTTAAGACTCTTTCAAGACGTCTGTCCATTTCCTGATGGGTGATTTATGAGCAGCGCGCTGTGGGTTCAGCAGTTTTTGACCAAAAGTTGCACGAACCCTGTGCCTCACCCTCCTTGTTCACCAGATCTTGCCCCAAGCAAAATTTTGTTTGTTTCTCTGGATGAAAAAAGTCCTCAATGGGAAACATTTGGCGGATGTGGACAAGGTGAAACAAAAAATAGCAGAAGCACTAAAAGGTATCAAAATTAACAAGTTAAAAACTTTTGAGCAGTGAAATAAATGTTTCGAGAGGTATTTTGCATCGAATGGAGAGCTCTCTGAAGGGGACTGAAGTTTAAACACGTAGGAACAAACACACAATTTTTTAATAAATAAGTTTCATTGTTTTGGGTCCCCCCTGGTATGTATACAACCTACTTTTAAAGGCCACATTGTGTGCCACTGTCTGATCGTATTCAGCTTACTCAACCAATTTCTGCAGGCTGACACTGGACCATTTCAGATTCTCAGACTTTACAGCAAGTTCGGAAACGCGTGAAACTTCCTGCTATCTCTTGTGGACCAAAAAGGGGCCACACACTAAACCCAACGAGTTCAGGGGAAGCCTGCATGGCGGGCCCTACAGATGCAGAGGCCGAAAGTAACCACACAGGACGGTGCAAACATAAAAATTCCTAATTAAAAGGGGGTCATAGCGGGGAGTTACAACCTAGACCTGGAGCCTCCTGGACATAAGTCCATCTCTACCTCAAGCGAGCCTGTCCATTGTCTCTGTGCACCTAAGATAAGCCACCCTGGAAATGTCAGAGTAGCCCCCTTTCCAGACCCCACCAGAGCAGGAGGGAACAGAACCCTTCGTGTTATCTTGCCCCCCACCTGCCATCTCCGTGCGCTATAAATGTTAATTAACTGACCTGCACCCAGCAACATAAAAGAAGCCTCACACAGGATCTGGGTTACTCTTCGCCCGATCCCAGAGATTGCCCCACTTTGCTTCCTCTGGCCCCCTTTATCTTCCACGGGTGAATTTCACGAAACCTCCTTATGCCTCCTCCTTTGATTCTAATTTGCAACATAAACTGCAACGCTGACATTCTCCGGAGCGTTTGCTTAATTCACTGAGATTTTACACCCCGACACTTGTCAGTTTGGCTCTAATAAACGCATAAAAGTTCTCTACAGGTTTGGACATTTCTTACCTGGACACCATCCTAGAAGGGGGCCTGCCTGGTTCTAAGGTCCTTCCAAGACACTGCTGAACTGCCGTCCTGGAAAGCTGCAGAAGTCCACCAGCTTTCCCCGCACCCGCGTGTCTCCACACCTGCGTGAGCACCTTGGCTGGAGCCCGCCCAATAACGCAAAGTGTGAGCCCAGTGTTTGCCTTTCTCCAATCCTTGTGACAACCCTGGCCCGCGGCCCCGCGCGGTGCTGTGCCAGTTACCTTTTCTCTTCCCCACCCGAGTCGCCAACCCAGCGCCCCCCAGGTTCTCAGGTGACCTAACAGCGCAGAGTGGCCGGGCGGGCACATGGTCACGCCCAAGGCCCACTCCCTGCGGGTGCGACTTGGGGAAGTCCTCTGCCACGGCTGTCCTTCCTGGGGCCGGTTCCTTTGGGAATGAGGTCGAGGAGTTTTCAGTTTGGGGGAGGAAATCTGGCCAAGCCAGACTTAGCTGGTGCGGCTGGCGAGGAGCCAGCGGGCCAGGGGTTCAGGCGGGCGGGCCCCGCGACTGCGCTACGGCCCATCCGGCGAGACGCGGACTGCGCAGGCGCAGCACCGCCGGGCCCCTACTCCCAGCGAGTCCCGAAAGGAGAGCCGGCGCGCACGCGCAGGGACGCCGCGGACTCTCGGACAGCCACGGGGCGCGCTGACGTCCGCCCGCCTCGCCCGCCCCGCCCCCGGGAACGCGGCCCCCGGCTCCCGGGCCCCCGCCGTCCTGGCGCCCCCGGCCCCGCCTCGCGAGAGCGCGCGTCGCCCAGGCGGCACGACTGCCGTGGCGCCCGGTGCTCGTCCGCAGACGGCACCGCCAAGTCCGGCGCCGGTAAGGGCTGACCTCAGGCCGGCCGTCTGATTGGCCCGCAGGTTGTCGGACGGCGGGAGTGACTGACCTACAGACGACGGTGGGCTGTCACTAGCCCGTCACCGGGAAGGAGCGTCACACTGCCGACGGGGGACGGGGAGGACCTAGCGGGACAGGGTCTCGCTGCGCGGTCCAGACCCGCGGTGGGGGGCGTGGCCTGGCTGCGCGGCCTAGTGGGCGGGGCGGAGCCGCTGTGGGCTGAGTCGAGGCGGGGCCAAGCAGAGGGGCGGGGCCAAGCAGAGGGGCGGGCCCGCTGGTGGGCGGGGCTGGTGGGCGGGGCCGCGGGCGGGCGGGCGGGGCCTCGCGCGGGGCTAGCGCCTGCTCTCCGCGCCACCCACGGGGCCGGACTGGGACTTGGGACGAATGGGGCGGGGGGCGGCGCGGGCGGGCCTCGGACATCAGGCGAGGTGAGGCGAGGACGCGGCCTCGGGCCAGCCCGCTTCTCGGGCCGGGCCGGGACGTGAGCGTGGCGGCCACGGGCCGGGCTCGGCGACTTGGAGCAGAGCCTGCGTCTAGGTCTTAAGGTTCTGTGCGGCAGCCCCCTGCCGAGCCCCGACCGCGCCGCAGAGCGGGGGACAAACAGACGTGGATAGCCTGCCGGGCAGATGGACGCGAAAGGAAGCGTCGACGTCATTCAAGGCAGCGTCTGTGCTCGGGGGTAACGCTTCATTGCCCCGATGTTGTGCGTGGATGTTCGTAACTGTGCCCCGGAGTGTCGTAGGGGCTGAGGATTTAACCTTGAGCAGGACGGACGAATCCAGGAGAACCAAGGACGCGTTTGGTGCCAGTTCACCGGTGAGGGATTCTGCCGGTTTTCGTTTCTCTGAAAATGTGTTTGTGTGTCCCCTGAGCTTGACGGACATTTCAGTTGGGTATAGAATGACAGGTTTGCAGTCATTCGGTCAGCACCCCGAGGGCGGCATTCCCTGTCTTCGGACGGCTGCACTTTCTGTCGGTCTGCTGTTGCTCCCATGAGGACGGGCATGTCTTCCCGGGGGCTCCACAGGGTGGGCGAAAGCAGGATCGCAGCCGTGAGTATGTGAAACACAGGGGTTTATTCCTCTATTATTATGTGCTTGTTATCGTGTTATTTTACACACGAACAGCTGTAAACCTGCTTTTGCCGCACCCTGTGCTTTGTCAGCAGTTTCACTGCACAGCACTTCCCTCCCCTTTCCCCACCATGTCACTTCCATGCTTTCGGTTGCTTGTGGTCAGTCATGGGCCAAGACTATTAAATGGGTAATTCCAAAAGTAAACGCTGTGTAAATTGACATTTTTAAAGATGTTATTTATTTATTTTTAGAGAGGGGGGAAGGGAAGGAGAGAGAGAGGGAGAGAAACATCGATGTGTGGTTGCCTCTTGCACACCCCCAACTGGGGACCTGGCCCAGAACCCAGGCATGTGTCCGTACTGGGGATCGAACCTGTAACCTTTCACTCTGTGGGACGACGCCCAAGCCACTGAGCCATGACGGTCAGGGCAACACTTCATAAGTTTTAAGTTGTACGCCATTCTAAGAAGTGTGGTGAAATCTCTTGCCCTCCCACCGTGCCCCTCCCAGGATGGGGGCGCTGACCGCGCCATCGCCCACCGCACCCGCACTCTAAATGCTCCCACCCACCAGCCACTCCGTGGCCACTTCGGTGACCAGCTCAACAGCCACAGTGTCGCTTGCTCTTAAGTAATTTGACTTCACAGTGGCCCAAAGCGCAAGACTAGTAATGCTGGAAATTCAGAAACATCAAAGGGAAGCTGTAAAGTGCTTCCTCTATGTGGAAAGGTAAGCGCCGTGCAAAATACTTGGAGGGAGGGAGGCCATGCTTACATAGACTTTTATTACAGTATATTGTTATGATTGTTCTATTTCATTAGTAGTTATGGTTATTAGTGTCTTACTGCATCTAATTCATAGATGAAACTCTATCACAGGTACGCATGTCTAGAAAAAGAGCCTGCGTAGGGTCCAGTCCTGTCCGCGACCTCAGGAATCCACTGGGCGTTCGGGATGTACCCCCCCCGCCCCCCGCTGATAAGGGGGGACAACGGCGCTGTGCTTGGATGTGTCTTTCCTTGTATTTATTCTTCTTGATGCCCACAGTCCGTCTGAAGCATGTCGCATGATATCTCTCATCCGTTTGGGGGAGTTCTTCGCTCTTCCTTCCTGAGATATTTGGATGCTCATTCTCATTCTGCTCTCCATCCAGAGCTCCAATTACAAATAGGCTGGACCGGCTCTGGCCGGTGCGACTCGCTTGGTTGGGCTGCCTCCCGGGGCGCAGGCCTGATCCCCGGTCAGGGCACACGCACAGGTTGCGGGCTTAATGAGGGGCAACCAAGCGATGCTTCTCTCCCTCCCTTCCTCCCTCTCTAAAATCAGTAAGCAGGGCCTTGAGGGAGGATAAAAACATATACAGAGCCCTGGCTGCTCTGGCTCGGTGGACTGAGTGCCCGCCTGCGAACCAAAGGGTCAGCAGCTCGATTCCCCGTCAGGGCACAGGCCTGGGTTGCCCGCCAGGTCCCCAGTGGGGGGCGCACGAGAGGCAGCCACACATCGATGTGTCCCTTTCTCCCTCCCTTTCCCTCTCTAAAAATACATAAATAAATCTTTGAAAATAAACACACACACACACTTGGCCTTTTTACTGTCCTGTATGTTTTTTATGCTTTTTACTGGCTTTTATATCCTCTTGATTGTTTCATTCTAGATGATGTCTTTCGAACAGCCATCTAAAGAGAGTTCACCGATTTTCTCTTTATCACTATGTCATCTCCTGTCAAACCCATACATTGAGTTCTTACGTTTATTCTATTTTTATCTTTAGAGTTTTCACTTGTTTGTTTGTTCTTGTTTTCAGGTCTGCCCTGCCCAAATTTGTTAATCTTGTGTTTGGCTCCCTGAGTATATGAAGTGTCTGATAGCTCCATTATCTCCATCTCTTTTGCGTCTTTCTCATCACCTTGCATTCCCCAGCATGCCTGGTTGCTTTCCGTTGAACACAGCACGTTCCCGTTTAAGAAGCCGTAGAGCACGGGGTGATGGACGGCGCACCGGATCCACAGCGGGCCGCCGGGTGGCCCTCGGGTGAGGCACAGCAGTGACCGTCGGACCGCTGAGTCCTGGCAAGCGGCTGGGGTCACTCAAAGTCCAGCTTCGTTTCTTACCGGGAGGGTCTCTTTCCTGCCGGCTCTGGCTCTGGACGTAGCTCCTCCTGGGTCCAGCCCTGGAGGGTTTATGGGGCGCATCCTTCTCACACAGGGCCTGAAACACACTCTTCCCGCGCCACCCCGGGACTCTAGAAAGGTCAGGTCCGTCCCCCAGCCTCGCAGCTGTTGTCGTCTGAACCAGCAGGTGCCTCAGCACGTGCGCCTTGGCTGAGCCCCCCGCTTCCCGGCCTTGGTAGCAGTCTGACAGACGTGGGGGTTTTGTCATCATACTGTGCCCCTGGGAAGCTTGGCAATTGGCATTTCTAAAAAATAAATGGGACTCACGGTGTCTTTTCACGGGGGAGTTACCTGCGTGGCGTCAGCCGCTCGGAGCGACCAGGCCCCAGGCTGAAGTCTGCCGGTGCCTTGCCCTCTTGAGGAGGGGGCCAGAGAGGGGAATTAGTTTTCTGTTCAGGACACAGGGCTTGCTGGAGCTGTTAATAGCACCAGCGTGCAAGAAACATTACACTGATTTGCTTTTCTGGCTAAAATCAGCTCTGCTCTGAGCTGTCCCTTCTTGGGTGTCATGCACGCAGTCAGACCCCTCTGGTCGCACGTGCAGTGCGGCTGCCA
>PVJD01015152.1:0-26082 GCA_004026545.1 Mormoops blainvillei | reverse complement strand
GACCGTTGAGACTACAGTCCAGGTCTCAATTTAATGTCTTCTATACCACGGTCATTTTGTCTCTTGAGGGAAAGCGTTGTATCTTTCTAGTGCCGTGTAAGACCTGTGGAAAACTCAGGTATTCTCATTGCCTACACAATATTTCATGGGGAGCGGCAGAGTAGGGGATGGGGGTAGGTAGTAGAACAATACAGTAGAAACAGCTTGGGGATTGGAATCGGCATCTGGGTGTAAGTCTTGGCTCTGTCATGTACTAGGTATGTTGCCATGATCAAGGTCTGTCTTCTGTAAGCTTACCTGGGCTAATATTTATTAAGCACAAGCACTTAGCACTGAGCATATATCATCTCATTCCATGTTCACACCAGCCTGTAAGGTAGATGCTATTATTATATCTATTTTATGGCTGAGGGAAAGAGGCTCAGAGAGGTTAAGTGACCTATCCAAGGTAATACAGGCAATAAGGCCGAGACTCAAAGCCAGGTCTGTGAATTCCAAAACCTGTATAGTTAACCATTACTAGACCCAGGAAAGGGGCTCAGGTTTATAAAATCAGCATTTTTACTAGGAAAAAAAAAACCCTACCAGGGATCCTCGGATTTACACCGCATTTCCCTTACCTGTATGTGAGAAGGTTGGGTTAGGTCAGCCGGAGGTCGTTGCCTGACCTGCTAATTCAAGAGCTTCTGATGCCACGTGGAATTTATGGAACACCTTTTAGTGGACATGGCAGGGCCTTGCAGCCTTTGGACCTGAATGACTGGGTTTGAATCTGTGCGTTGACACTTAGAAACCATAATAAGGAAGCAAATTCCTTAATCTCTCTGAGCCTCAGTTTCCCGGTCAGGAAATGGGGAACCGTACCTTGCACGTGGATGTTACATTTGAGACCGTGTTTGTTCAGTGCCTGGCGGACACCTGGTAGAGGATGAGAAAACGGTCAGCGCTCAGTACCACCAGCCTCCTGATGGGGCCCCGGGCCTGTGCAGGGAGGGCCGATGTGGTGAGTGGAGCGGATAGTAACAGGGCTGTCACCCGGAGAGTTCACACCCAATATCCTGCTATTTTAACTTTAACTTTGGAATCTTACGAGTCCCTCTAAAAAAAAAAATGCCATCCTTTGTTGGGAGGGCTTGGTTAATACCTAAACAGAAATTAGTTGGCCTTTATAAATTTCACAAGCACTTAGTGAATTCCTGATGTGGTGACAGAGTAGTTCTCAAGCTCAAATTTGCATCAGAAGTACCTGAGGAGCCTCCTTAGATGAAAGGTTCTGAGCTGCCACCTGCAGATTTTGCAGTGTAGTTGGGTGGAGCCCAGGAATCTGCATTTCCACGGTTCTCTGGGGATGGTGATGAGGCACAGGCGGTCACATTCCTGCCCGGAAGGACCTGCCAGGCCGCCCTGGCCCTCTGCTGATGCAGCCTTTCCCACAGGGTGGCCGCACCTGGGCAAGCTACCCCTCAGGGTGGGTCTGGGGGTCAGCCAGCCAGGGATCTGTCTTAACTAGATGAGCTGAAGTCAGACTTTTTGTGGTAGAACCAATCAGTTCATTCTTAATAAATGTAAGTAATAAAAGAGAACCATGTCAGTGTCCTGAAATAAGCAATAACTGGCAAGATCAGAATATGGTGTGTTCTGAGCTCCAGGCCCCTAGTTACCATTTGCATAAATAGCCCAGCACACAAAAGCTGCCTTACATGGTTATCTTTGTCACCAGAGACCCTGGGCAAGTGCGGTGACTTTTGCCTGTAATAAAGTCACTACTATGCTTGTAGTTGTAACAGACCCAGCTGCCACCAGTCATTTCTCAGCTTCCCACCCACGCACCTCAGTGTGGCAGATCTGAAGGTATCCCCTGTCCTCACTGTGTGAGATCATTCGAGGATTCAAAGGAGAGAGGATGTGGTACGAGGCAGGAGCCTGCACCCAGGGCTCGGCACCTGCTTGGTTCGGTTAAGACCGTGTCCCGGCGCTTCCACTGTTGGATCTGGCTGTGACATTTGCTGCCCGGGTTTTTTTCCAACAGCCTCTGGAAGAGCCTCTGCGAGGGTCCAAACCAATCACGTGGTGTTCTCTGGAGGCTGAGCTCAGGCGCGTGGGCGGAAACAGCCTCAGGTCTCTTTGCTTTCTTTCTGCCTGAAACACTCGCACATACCACAAGTTTTTTCAGAGGTTAGACGAATTTGCATCATTCTCCCCCAAGCCAGAGGAAGTGCTAGAGGAAGTCGTGTGTTAGCAGAATGGGAGGGTTAGGGGGGGCTTAAGTTAGGGAGACAGACTCTTCCTGGCAGAAACCCCAGTCATCTTTAAACTATTAACCCTTGAGTTTACGGATCAATGGGATCCCCAACTTGGAGTTCATTACTTATTTCAAAAGTCCTGTCTCTCGCTCTCTTTGAATCTGAGCTTTAAACTAATCAGCTGCAGTTTGCCCAACAATTCAGCTCCAACTCCTTTGGGTCAACCAGCAAATCACAGGACAGCTGCTCTTAATACTGACACCACCACAAGAATTCACCCAGCAGCACACAGGGTGTTGACAGAAGGCCCTGGAGTTGACCCTGTAAGTGAGGGCCAGAGGAGAGATGAGGTCCTCAGCTGACCCTTTCATTTGTGCTCGGGAGCATGGACGAGCTTGTCTTTGGTGCCTTAATTGGTTCTGCACTCTTTTCTTCCCTTCATAAATGATATATATTTAAGTTAGCCAAACCTCAAATTACACTGTCTGTAGAGCTGAGCCACTGCAAAGAAAGCCATTAAATTATTGGCATGAAACAACAGGACACTGGAGGGTACAGCAGGGAGAAACCACTAGTAAAAGTGCAAGGAAAGGACTCTTGAAGATATTGTTACCTGCGCTAAGAAACCTCGAAGACCCATCTAAACCATTTCTGATCAAATTTGAAAATGAGTCTGTGCATGTCATCAGATGTCAGGAGGGCTTTGAGGGCCCCCGGGCCTTTCTAAACGTTCTGCCTCTGTGTTGCTGAACCTCAGGGTGCTGAGACCCACCTTGCACTTGGTTTCCATTAGGAACCTCCTGTGCCAAGCGTGTGTGAAGTTTTCGCAAACTTGGGGATGTTTTCGAGATGGGTCCCGTCCTGGAACGCTGAATTTTCTGCCATCCTCTATGGTTCCCTTCCCTGATCTCCGGGCCTCATTGTCTTCATCTTGGATTGTCCCCTAGTTGCTCCAAATTCTTTCTCCACTACGATGCAGAGTAGGTACCCTCTTCCTCCAAGGCCTGCGTGTCTGTTTCTGCCCCAACTTGCTTTCCAGGAAACGAAAGCTGGTAGTCACAAAAATAATTAATTTTCTGTGCAAGCAGTATGTCTTTAGAGAGGGTAAGTTTGAAAAAGAGGTGTTATAGGCCACATATCAATTAGGATAGTACTGATCAAATAACAAGACATCTGAGAGCCCAATGTTAATCATACCTTTCCAATGTAAATCTTCTAAGGGTGTCCTGGTGCTTTCCCAGTGGGGCAATGCCACTCAGGTAAGTAAACAAGGTGCTTTTAAATAGTTCTCTCTTTAAAAAAAAAAAAAAAGTCTAGTTTACTTTGGTTGTAAGTTACTGGAACCTATCAGCAAAAATTACTTTGCCATTCCCAACTTTGGCATTTTCCAGCCAGTTAGGCATTATTATTATTAAATAATGATGACAGTTGTAACTGCCATTGACTGCATGCCAACTATGGGTCAGCGGAGGCGTGCGCCATTTAGAGCGGGGCTTTCCTTCGTGAACGTCTGTAGGCCGTACTAGCTCACCGGGGTGTTTGTAGAATCACAAGATAACATTATATTCCTAGGAATATAATACATTACTTGAACATTTTGGAGAAGAACCAGGATTGTTTTTATATTAAAGTAAACGTGCATATATTATTGCATAAAAGGTAACCCTGTACAGTTTAAATGAAAAATTATAGGGTATTTTAGATTCACAGGGGATGGTTTAGACTACACCCGTGGCCTTCTAAAGTCGATATATTGCTTTTCTTGCTGTCAGATGGAAACACTCATGGCACGTGCTGTGCAAAGGCCTTGGTGAGTGTGTGGCCTATTGGTGTCCTTACAGTTCCCTCGCTCCTCCCTTTGAGGCCTAATGCACAGGTTTCCATAATTCCATGCGCCGTACCCTTAAAACTGGTCTTGAGAGCAGGCTGCTGTCTCTAAATCGTCGAAAGTCTGCTAGATGGGCTTCTCCTGCCTAGACTGTTGGCCTTGCTGGCACTCATTCCACCATCTTTGTTCCATTCTGTGTGTTTTAGAGGATTGCTGGTTTAAAGAGTATTCTTTAAAATGTGGACACTCCTTGGAGGAGCCCTGCCACATAGGAGCTAATGCCTAGAGCCACCTAAAGCAAGACCAGGCTAGCCTGGGGAGCGAGTCACAGGCTCACTGCCCCACTGTCCAGGCAGGGGGCCTTGGACAATTCGTGTGACACTTTCATTTACAGATGAGAAAGCTAAGCTCTGGCAAAGACAGAGACCATGCATATATTACCGTAATATCTCTTTGATCCTTTTAACTCCTCGCTTGCCATGCCTGCTTGTGGCCTAACCAGTGCTGTAAATGGTAGCCATCGGGCCTAGACATTCCTGCCTCCTGATGCCAGCCATGGCGGTCTTTACCATCTCCATTTCCCTGGCTAGTTACTGGAGGAAGGATGGTGTTACATCCTTGGAGGAGCCCAAGAGACAGTGGCCACCGGTCATTTTGAGTGAAAACCTTCTCTAAAGTTAACCCAAATAGAAATAGGTCATAATGACGGATAGTCTTCTGTAAATTTAAACTAACCAAAGAAGCTAATGGGGCCATTGTGGTCATAAGCTATATAAAAATGTTTGTCATTTTTTGATCTGACCGTGAAATCACGAACTTCCGGACTCCTGTTTTTTTGGCTGGACTCCAAAGACTGGGGTGAATGTGGAGATGGGGCGGCCCATGTGGTCTCCTAGGGAAGCAAGGCCCTGGGAGTGGGCGGGCCAGGGACAAACCCAGCCCCACTCCTTGCCATCTTCTATGCAAACACCACTCCCTTGTCGTATCTGCCCCTGCTGCTTTGACAGCCTGGAGACTGCCACTCATCCTCTGGCTCGAGCTCAAATGCTGCCTCCTCTGTAAAGCCCGCCTTCACTTCCGCAGGGACCCGCACTTACTCCCCTGGGTTCCTTTAATTTACATGTTCCCATTATTGCAATGATCTTAGCCTACTGTAGCTTTTTGTTTGTTTGCTTTTGGTGCCTGTCTCCTCAGGAGAGTATAAGCTTCTTGAGGTTAGAGAACATGCCTTTCATTGTTATTTCCCATTGCTTAGCAGAGACCTGGCGCAGAGTAAACACTCAGTAATAATGTACTGGATGCTGATAGATGAGTTAACCCACAGAGAATTTGAATAAATGGGAAGGAGACCAAGAAGGAGATTCAGTCCTGGCTGGTGTGGCTCAGTGGATTAAGTGTTAGCCTGCAAACCAAAGGGTCGCCGGTTCCATTCCCAGTCAGGGTACATGCCTGGGTGGCAGGCCAGGTCCCCAGTAGGGGGTGTGAGAGGCAACCACACATTAATGTTTCTCTCCTCCTCTTTCTCTTTCCCTTCTCCTCTCTCTAAAAATACATACATACATACATACATACATACATACGTACATACATAAAAGAAGGCTATTTGGCCAAGTAAAATGGCGCAAGCAAAAGTCTAGAAGGAGGCACAAAACATGTACTGGGAGGACCAGGAAGCCAGGCAGATGGGAAGAGAAAGTGTGTTTTGGAGTTGCTGGGGTGAGATATTTGCAGATTGTGGGGCAAAATAGAGAGCAAGTGTGTGTCTCAAGGGATGGGACAGAAAAGTGAGTTCAGAAATAGCTTATATCCAATATGGGCCTTAGATCTTCTGAGTTTCTTAAAGCTATTTTTACATATTATTTTTCCAAACTTTCATGGGTAGCATAGATTGTATTTTACAAAGAGTATGTGTGCATGTATTATCCATCCATCCATCCATCCATCCATCCATCCTTCCATCCATCCATTCCAATGCTCTTCTTAATGATGTGATGTTAACACTCTTCCTGTCAAGTGGTGGGTTTACATGTTCTCCCCTAGGGCCTGGGTGCATTTGGTGAGCCTTTGCAGTGCAACATTGACTGAAAGAATATGGTGGAAGTGATGTCATGTGACCTCTAAGGCTAGGTCACATGAATGCCATGCTATTCTACCTTTCTCTCTTGGCATGATTGCTTTTGGAACCCATGACTCTGCCATGCAGAAGCTAAGCAGTCCATGGAAAAGCCCACATGCAGAGGAACTGAATCTTCTGGAACTCTCTCTGGCTGTGTCCTTAGGAAATAGCACCAACGTGTCAAGCATGTGAATGAACCATTTTGGAAGTGGTTCTCAAACCACTTGTCAGGCTATCTATCATAACTGATATCAGATAGAACAGAAATAAAGCTTTTCCAGTAAGCCCTGTCCCAAATGCACATTTGTAAGCTAAATAAATGACAGTCATTTTAAGTTACTAGTTGTAGGGATGGTTTGTTATAAAACAATAAGTAACTGGATGGGATTTTCATTCTAAGGGTAGGTTACTGCTAAATCCAAATCCTAAAATATGTGTCATGGTTTGGGGACTGAGTAGCAGATAAATACCTAAGGACTTGAAGAGAGTGTTTGTGAAAGCTGAAAAGAAAGCAGAGAAAATAATATTGGAAGCTAGAGAAGAGAGAACCCTAGTTATGTAGTGGTGGAGAGTTTGGCAACACTGTCACCTGTAGTAATTTGGAAAACAGAAAGTGTACCTAATAAACCTGATGATCTGCTTAAAGAGCTTTCTAGGTAGAGCAGTGGAAATGCTACGTGACTTCTAGCTGGCTTTAGGGAAATTCCAACAGTAAGAAATGAGCTTTTAAAAAAAGCTGCTCAGAATTTCCATGCAAAATCTAAAGGAAATTTAAGTGGTTCAGGGCTTTCTGAGTTAAAAAAGAAAACTTTCTTATCCTCCACTCCTCCAGAGAGTAAACTACTCTCAGATTAAGAAATGACTTCTAGACAAAGACCAGATTCATGGTGGGCCTCTAAGATTCTTTGTTAAGACATGAGTGAGACGTAAGGCAGTGCCTCATAAAAACTTTCAGACAGACAAAGGCTTTGTAAGAATCTTAAGGCCGTGTTTCATAGATTTAATCCATTAAAGAAATAGAACTTATAAAAATTTTAAGGCATTATCTCATACCAGCCTTACCAGAAGTCCAAAGTAGAGAAGAATTCATCTCAAAGAGATTTGCGGATGTGGCCTTTCTCCATTGGCATGGATTTATAAAGTGACATGAAATAAGAATTACACCCTCTTGAACTGAAAGAGATATAGATTACAAAATGACCCAAAATGAAAAGAGGTCTTGGGATCCCCAGACCGCTACTGGTTGGAAGCAGGCTGAGAAAACTACTCAGCTGCAAATATAGGATTTTTTTGTTTGTTTGTTTGTTTGTTTTTAAAGAATGATTGAGAGGGAAGAATTTAGCACCCAGAAGGCAGAGCCAAAAGCCACAGTGACCAACTCCTAGGCAGTGGCATTGAACCCTAATCAAGGACTTGGCAATGTGTGCCTGGCTCGATTTCAAAATTGTTATGAACCAGAGAATGCTGTGTGCCTCCATTTCTCCCCTTCCTGAGTGAAAGTCTATGGTGGTTATCCTACATCTATTCCACTATTATATTTTGGCTGTGTGTGTTGCAGGGGAGGAGGGGGGTGTCTAATAACTTGTCTTTTTAGTTCATAGGTTTTCATAGGTCTTCAGGCAGAGAGATCGTTTTCAAGGGGCTAATCGCAAAGAACACTGAAATCGAGGAATCTCATCTGCACCCAGACTAGATTTAGATCATGAGATCTTGGACTACCAAGAGGATGCCATAGAAGATGAAACTCTGGGGCATTGTGGAAGGGGCTGAGTGTATTTAGCATGTGAGATGGATATGAATTGCTATGACCACTGCATTATAGCTCATTCCACGTGTGCTTATACTGTAACAATCGACATTCCTCCTATCCAGTGTGGGATCTGTTTTCCCTGGAGCTATGTAGGCCTGTACCGACAGAGTATGGTATAATTGACGCTACGAGTTCTGAGGCTAGGTCATAAAAGTGCCATATTAGCACTTTTAGGATTCTTGCTCTTGGAACCCATCCATTACAGTAAGCTGAATAGCCTAGGTAGAAGGAAGTCCATGTGGAAAGGAACTGAGGCCTCCAGCCCGCAGTCCTGATCTCCCAGCCTATCACCAAGTACTAACTTTCCAGGCATAGGAATAAGGCATCTTAGAAGTGACCCTTCAACCTCCAGCTGATACTGTGAGAAGCAGACATGATCCTTCCTTATAAGCCCTGCCCTAATTAGACGCTTGTGAGATAAATAAATGATTTTTATTTTTAAATAAATAAATAGGTTTTGGAGTGACTTGCTCTCAGAAATGCACAATGAGAACAGTAGGGGCTAATTGATAGCTCTATGAAGTACCACATCAGTGGTGAGCGACAGTTGAGCCAGGCGGGACCCTGTCATTCCTCGACTCCTGGTTTATGAGTAGAGGTGTAATAGAGCAGGTGTCAGAACACACAGAAGAAGTACACTTGGGTTGGAGGCCACTGAGGCAGAAATGAGGAGAAAGTGTTTTCTGTACACTTAAAAGGGTCAATAACTCTTTAATGCACTTGAAGACCAGTTTCCTCTAAGACTGAATTAAGTTAAAAGAGGAAGTCTGCTTGGATTCACTTGAAATAAAACTGCTGGAATAAAATCAGTATAAAAAGAAGACTTGAGAAATGTTAAGAGGGGAGGGAAGAGATCAATCTTGAGTGGAAGGTTGTGTGGCAATGCAGAAAACATTTCGTAATCTGAATGAAATGAGAGTGATCATAATTGTCGGTGTCGACATTGACTGTGGAGAAGGCACGTGACGGGGATGGTCCTAATCCACGGGAGGCGTTGGAGGAAGGAGGAGCAGGAAAACCAAGGATTTTGCCAGAGGAAAACGTTCCCCAGAGTAGGGAAGACAGGGATAGAGATGGATACACATTCATCTGGTGGCTGGGCATTCAGGAGCATGGACATCACCAAATCTAATAAGACATAGTTTAAGGGATGGGACCAGTGGCTGCAGGAACTCTCAGTACATCCTCCATCCTCCAAGCCAAAGGCCTTAAAGCTTTAAGTGGCTGGAGTTCAAGTTCTAGTCTGGAAAGAACAATACCAGATGTGTCCCCTTGTCCTCTGCTCCCCTGTCCTCCAGATGCCTCTCCTTTGACGACCTGAGCAGAATAGAGACTAATCATTCTTACCGTGCGGGGAGCCCCCCTGGCGGTATTCACACTATGGATGATGAGTGCAACCTGAAGACTGAATGAATGAATGAATGAATGTGTGCCCACGGGAATGAATACAGCAGACAAAGGACACACAGGAAATACAGAGGATGCCCGGAGAAGAGCAGTGCAGTGCGTGAGCAGGGCTGGGGCACCAGGGCTGTGGGGATGCTGGGAGGTCTAGTTTCAGGAAATCTACAGCCTTGTCTAACTCCTGAATCAAATGCTAATAGGCAGGAAGTCTAACTGGCCTTTTCTATTTCCCTTACCCAGCAAGGTTTTGAGAACACGGCCGGTAAGCACAGAAAGTGGTTGGCAGAAGAGGAGTTGAAAGCCCATAAATGACTCCCTAACTAGAGCATGGAAGGGGCTGAGCCTGTGTCCTGCACAGCAACATTTCACATACTTCTGGGGCCACCCCTTCCTTTTTGCCAATCCAGGCTTTGTCCTTCAAACCCAGGCAGTGCTGTGTGCCGAACGCAGTAGAGCAGCCCATCAGTCAGGCAGCCCCTGCCACAGCCCCTCTCAGTTACCTCTGGTTAACCCAGCCAGTGATGTCAGGAAACCCCCAAATGTCTCCTTGAGATTGGAACATTCTCAAGCTAAAAAGAACATGGGCGATATAGTTCAACCCCTTTGCTGTGCAGTCAGGGAACGCAGGGGTCCAAAGGGTTGAACAGCTTCTTGGAGAGGGTGGTAGAGCGGGGCTGTCTCCCCACCTGCAGCCCACAGTGCTCAAGCTGGCACAGCCCCAGAGAATTAAAGCAGACCTTTGATCACCATAGGGCTGGGTTTCCTGCCCCGTCTCTGGTCTTTGCTCATCCTCCCCAAGGTAGAAGGAAGTAGGTTTCTATCATCTTCAGCCCTTTGTTCATTCCATCCTCCCCTGTGGTGACACAGAGGCTTTTAATGTAATTACCCTGGACATTTTGCTGTGGGACACCATCCAAATGGCACAAAAGACTTGCTGGGATAGTGGAGACCCCTCTCAGCAGAATGAGGGGAGTCAGGGTGCTATACACCCCTCCCCCCACAATATATTGAAATCTTCATCCCGGTACCTGTGAATGTGACCATATTTGGAAATAGGGTCTCTGCAAATGTAATTAAGATATAAGTAAAGATGAAGTCATACTGGAGTAGGGTGGGCCTTTAATCAATATGACTGGCATCCCTGTAAGAAGCGAACAGACACAGAGGCAAACACATGAAGATTGGAGTGATGCTGCCCCAGGCTGGGCACTGCCTGGGGCCACTGGAAATGGAAAAGACAAGGAAGGACCCTCCCCTGGAGGCTTCAAGGAAGCACAGGTAGCCCTGCCAACACCCTAATTTCAGACTTACAGGTGTCAGTACTGTGGGACTAGATATCAGTTGTTTTAAGCCACCTGGTTTGTGGCACTTTTTTTAGGGCGGACCTAGGAAACAAACACACAGGGTGAGACTTGTTAGCTGGAACCCAGGAAGCCCAGGCATGATAAAGCCAGGATCTGCAGACAGGATAGAAAAGGAAGGAGACAGGGCACTCAGGGAACAGGTGCTCAGGAGCCCAGATGAGGCTTACCTGGCACTGCCTAAAGGGGAACAAGGTGAACGGCAAAGCAACTTGTGGGCCCCTTTCTAGATGATCATAAGCCAAACCCATTTTCTTTCCAGCCATTGTGGGCCTGGTGGTAGGAGGTTGGGGGAGTGGGGCTGAGAATTTATGCCTAGAAATTGAGTCCCTGAAGTTAGCTCTGGCTGGTTTCATATACTTTAAACTTTTACTTCTTCATTCAGCAGATAACAAAAATCCACAACTGGCTTCTGTCATTTGACTATGTTTGGTCTGAAGTCCCTAAGGGAATGGACCTCAGCTTACAGGGATCCGGCTTGCACACACAGTCTCTCAGTATATATTTGCTTGTTGGGTGATTTGGTATCTTATCAAGAGCACATCCTAGGGTAGTTTTGGTTTGTTTAATTTTAAATATTCCTGACAAATCTGTTTAGAGTATAGCAATATCTTTATACTCCTGGGCAGGCGCTAGGCCACATGGCAGGCATTTCAGGTCCACTCAGTGACCTCGAAACACAGATGGTTTTGTCACTGAGCTTGGAAGTTCTTCTAGCTTAGGCTTTTCTTGTTTGTATTTTCAAGGTGTTCCTGATTTTAATTTTCTTTTAAATCCTCACCGAGGATACATTTTTACTGATTTTAGAGAGGAAGGGGAAGACAGAGAGAGAGAGAGAGAGGAATATCAGTGTGAGAGAGAAACATCAATCGGTCACCTCCCATACACATGCCAACCAGGGATCAAACCCACAACCTAGTTATGTGCCCTGACCAGGAACTGAACCTGCCCCCTTTTGGTGTATGGGGCGACACTCCAACCAACTGAGCCGCTAGCCAGGGATAGGCATTTCTGATTTTAGAAAATGCCCATGTTGCCTCTCTTCCCTGCTTCAACCCCCCTTCAATTACCAGGTTACTCATCTTCCTTTGAAGGCTCTTTATTTTTTGTCTTTACAGAGTTCCAAGAGCAAGATGATATTAAAAAGTATGCATTGAGAAGCCTCATTCCCTCCTTCGTGCTCTTTCTCCTCTCCCTTGGCCGTAGGTGGTAACTGTTATTAGATTCTTATTTATTTTTTGAGAGCTCTTATACACATAACAACACATAAAGATACACATTCTTATACCCCTTCTATCTCTTGTACAAAAGACAGTGTCCTATATTCACTATTTGACATCTTGCTTTCATATTTCACACAAACAGTATTTCATTGATGTATAACATACTGGGAAGACACACAAAACCTAATTGCACAAGCTAGTGAATTTTTTCGGTTTTGTAAAATTTATTTTTTCTTTGTGTGAATTCTAAAAGCAGCTTTATTGAGATACGATTGGCATACTATAATAAACTGCATATATATGTGCATAAACATATATAATTGTGTATGTGTAGTAAATGCATCACCCTGGGAAGTTTCCTCTTGCCTCTGTATTTTCCTATCAGCTGCTAAGACAGAACAGATTGATGAGTTGGGCTGAAGACATCTAACATTAAGCTCATTTACATCCTCATGGTTACTTCTTCAAAGAGCTTCTAGTTTCTTAAAAGCCAGGAGGTAGATAACAAAACTTAAGGCTTTACTACGGCAGAGTCTTATTAATCCCCTACATTTCTGACAATTAAACATTTGATCTCAAGGGACTTTGATAAGATTAATTTGAAGGCATTTGCAGTAGAAAGCTGATTTCGTCACTCTGTAAAACTTACAGTGTCAGAGTGACGCTATAAGGGAAATTTTATTCAAAGAACCAAGGACTCTCGGAAAAAAAGAAACAGAACTTCTATGGAATTTCAGGATGTCTCTTGTTTTTAAACCATAATGCTAGGAGGAAGGAAATGAACACTTGTTAAGTACCTTCTATTAACTATGGGATTTACATAAAATAAGTAATTTAATCCTCACAAGTGACCTGCGACAAAAATAGGACTAATGTCATAAGAGTACATTTTACAGAAGAGGAAATAGGATCTGAAAATCTGCGCAACTTGCCCAGATGACACAGTACGTGGCATGAGCTGGCGCTGGAACCCAGAGCTCTGTTATTTTAGAGCCCATCCTTTCTGTATCACGGCTCTACCTTCTGTTCCCCACCCTGAGACAAACATATATATCAGGATGAGCTACATGTTACACTTTCAGTACTTTCAAAGGCTTCAGAAAAAAATCCAACAGTCTATAACAGAACACAGAGGCAAACTGGTCGTAAAATACATGGGTAAGTTGGCCCTGGTTGGTGTGGCTCAGTTGGTTGGAGCATCGTCCCATGGACCAAAGGGTCACAGATTTGATTCCTGGTCAAGGTTGCAGGTTTGACCCCCGGTCAAGACGCTTACCAGAAGGCAACCAATCAATGTTTCTCTCTCTCTCTTTCTGTCTCTCTCTAAAAGCAATGAGAATAAAAATGTCCGTGGGTGAGGATAAAAGAAAAAAAAACATGGAAAAGTAAATTTTGCTGTTGGTATAAATTAACAAGAACTGAGAACTTATTCTGGCCTAAGAACTGTGCTCTGCCCTTTGGCAGAGACAAGATGCGATGTGGCATCTACTGGCAAAGACTGCATCATGTTGCTTGAGAGGGAGGCAGGAAGTGGGAGGTTGTGTACAGTGACCGAAATGGGTGTGGTTCTGGAAAGGGCCTCATTGATGGGAGCAGAAGTAGAGCATTTGCAGTGGGGTGTGTAGTGGGGATCTGAATATCCAGAGCTTTAAAAAAAAAAAAACAGACAGTGAAGTTTTAATGAGTTTGCTCGAGTTTACAGAGAGCTAATCTGAGCCTGGACTAAGTATCAGGGGTCCTACCTAGTTATACATCCAACCAACCTCTGTATTCTCCAAACACGGACATCTTCTTACTCTAAGAGTCAACCTCACTGCAGGAGAAGAGAATGCAGACCAGGACATCAGATTGCCACAGGAAACTGATGGCCCGCTGGAAGGGATGATGGACGAGAGCTCCATGGAGCGTCCGTTTACAAAGGCAGAACGGGCTGAGAAAAGCAGCCAGGGATAATGGGGAAGCACCAGGACAAGCAAAAGCAGGAAGCCATCGCCACCCAAGTGTGGGGGTCAAGGGGGCAGAAAAGGGGGCTGGAACCATTGAAAACAGTAGTTGGAGAAGGTGTGCTGAGCTTTAGGGGGAATAAACCACTTCCACATCTGGGGACTAAATACCCCTTCCTCACTCTCCCTGAATTCTCTGATCAGTTCCTGGTTCCTCCCATTGGCCCAAACCAATAGGAAGCCCGAGATCACTGGAACCATGTGGGTATAGTCTCTAAGGTCCGCCTCCTGGGGTACAAGGCAGAGCAGAAAAGGGCAGAAGGTGGATTGGGAGGACAGATGGAGAATATCTAGTGCAAAACCTGTACTGGAAGATCCAGGAAAGCTTTCTGAGCAGAGCATCGAAGGAGCTATCACAGGTGCCCTAGAACCTCAGAGGTTTTAACTCACTCCCTTTCTCAGTCCAGCAGCTCGCCCTGGTTCTTAACAGCAGCTCTGTAAACCCAGGACCTTACTCTTATTGTAGTCATAATTTCCTGCCGAACCCAGACACAAGTGCCAGCTGTTCAGCAGAAGCCCTCGCTGAAGATGCGGTAATGGGTCTATTCTTGACGATCACATTGTGATGGGTTAGCGACTTGAAGTTCAAGGTAGTGTGTACCCAGATAGCTCTTATAGTGTTGTTTGAAAGAGGTCCTCCTCATTAACTCATTAAATCTCTGGAGAGGCAGGTGCATTTTGGCTGCAGCTTTTAAATGATAGTGGCTCTATTTCTGACTTGCTTAGGAACTATTATTAACTATTATTCCAAACTATACACTTGCATGTTTGACAATCTGGAAACCAAATTTAGCTGTGCAAATTATAGACAACTACTCTCATGTAATGTCACTGTGATGACCCAGTTTTTAAGAAATGGAAGATTAACAAAGCCAGCTTTAAACGCTTAAAACAATAATTTATGTAAGAAACCATTTTCCCCCAAAGATGCATAGATCTCTAAAATGTTCCCAGAGCTGTCTGGAAGATAACTAATGTTTCTTTCAAAGGAAGGGGAAGTTGCAGAACATCAAATGTATGCAAAAATCTTTCAAAGCTGGATGTGCTATCAACTTACTAAGGAATTATGTGGTAACTAAGGGAAACTAAAGAGGTAATTTAAATGATTTAAACACCACCCCTTTCCCTCCTTCTCCGAACCCCCCAAGACAATGCCCATAATGTTAGGCTGACCTTTAGCATATGTGATTTTAATGAAAGACAAGACATTCTCTGCTTCAGAATATATCTCAGACCATTTCTTAAAGTAACCATTCATGCCAAGGCCTGTGCACCTGCTTTTGAAGAAGGGACATCTAACCTTTGAAAAATATTCCACAGGGCGGAATCATCTAAGTATATTATAGCTTAATTATTATTATTTTTGCAGACAAGAGAAACCAAGGACAGTGTGGATAATGGAGAAATCTGTCGATCTAGCTGGATTTGAATGCCATTTATTTGGATCCCACTGTGTGATTTTAGGCAAGTTACTTAACCTCTCTGACTCTTAGTCTTATCATCTTTAAAATATAGATAAAAATACTGTCCTGCTTGTTTTTTTATAAGTGGCAAATGGATTTTTGTGTGAGCACAGTATTCAATGCATGAACATTAAGGTATTTTTTTTTTACTAAAGGTACTTGTTACATGGAATGCAGAGTGAGAAACCTACCACAGTAATTCACGAGCATGCTCCGAGTTCCAGGCTCTTCCTGAGAATGCTATGTTGGCAGAGAATCTAGGAGAGAAAGTGAACATTGTCACACATATGCACGGAATCTGAGAAATTATAATGGCTTCTGACAAACCAGCCTAGCATATGCCAAGTGGAGGGTGCCGATGAGTTTTCAAACTCACCTGTTGGGGTCACACGACCACCTTGCTTTACCTTGGGATTACCTGACCAGGTAGCTCAGGGACCATGATAATTGGGACAGTAATGGTAATAGTATCTACTGTCCCTGCAAAATGATTAGTATGATTGGCCTCCTGCCCATACATGGAAAATTAATACTTCCAGACACGGAAAGGTTGTTGATACAAAATTGTGACTTTGCTCTCGTGGCAACGCTTCAAGATTTAAATAGCTTCAGACAGTTCCAATATAACAGAAGCTCTATAAACCCCTGGTCTTTGTTTCCGTTGACTTCAAACCCCCTTGCCTTATTCCAGAGATCTGCTAAACCTAAACCTTTGGGAAGAAAAATATTCTGTTCTTTATATTTTTCTGACTTTTTATAAATCTTATATAATGGATAATCATTATTTTGTAATTTATACAATTTATCGTCATAAAAATGTTTACTTTTTAGAATACTTGCAAATAAAATATTTTTTAAAATTGAAATGTATTTTAATATTTTTATGTGCCTTGTAATCACTGAATCTAAGTAGATCATAAAACAGGAGGAAGCGGCAGGAGAGTTAGAAGAATTTTCGGCAGTCTGACGCACTATCTTCCCTCAAGGGGCAAGTAGCACTAAATTGCACTGGCAGAGAGTGAGCAGGGTTTGGGTGTGAGCTATCTTTATTATTACTCCTCCTAGAATCATTCTCTAGAATATTCCCAATGGGTGCAATTTGGCCTCTGTTTTATTGTACTTATTTATTTTAAGCTACTTTTTACACTTATCAGTTATACATAACCTGGCTAAAAATCAAATTGTATTTCGAAGGTAATAATGCAAAACAGCATTTCCTATCTCCACAGCCAATCCACGAGCTCACTGTCCAGAGGCCATCGCTCCTAACCTCTCCTTTCAGCTGATGATTTTGGTATTGACCTCGTGGGTCCTAAATAGTATGCGTTTACCACTATTTCTTGACTTATCCATTTGAGACGTTTAATTAATTAATTTATATTGTAGCAGTCAAGTTTAGCTTTTGTATACTCCCCTTTCTCATCCCTCTAATTCTATCCCCAAAATTATGGTTATATTATATTTAGTACTTACTTTATTATGGTTGTGTATATGTTGTCTAATAAGGTGATGTGCTATAATTACATTTTGTTTGTTTTAGAAATTTTTGTTTTTATCGAAGATAATTAAATGCCTTGTTGTTGTTTTTTTACTTCCTTCCATTTCTTTAATTCTACTCCCCTGCCCCATGATCATTCAGATATGTCATCCCCTGTTTTACTTTTAAATGCTCAGGTATCTTCAATCATCAGTTGACTCCATCGTGTACCATAAGGCAGCCCTCCCGGCCCTCTGTCCTCACCGTCCAACACGGACTTGGTTGTGCCCGGGGCCCACTGCCCAGCTGCACCCTGGCCCTCTGTCTCTCTGTGCTCCACATCTTCATCTGATTTTACTGCCTCGTTTTTCTGCAGCACATCCTGTAGAAGGTTATTAAGGAAAGGTGCATTGGAGGTAAAATTCTTGACTTCCTGTGTATTTGAAAATGTCTTACCTCTACCTTCACACTTACTTAATCATTTGGTAACAGATTTCTAGATTGAGAATAATCCCCCTCAGAAGTTACCCCTGGTTTGATGTCTTCTAGCTTCCAAACTTGCCAACTGAGAATTCTGATGCCTTTCTGATTTCATTTCTCTTGTTCTCTCTAAATGCTTTTAGCATCTTCCATTTTGTACCTACCATACTTTATTCATTGTTTATTCATTCATTGTGCAGAGCACTTTGTGGTTACTTTAAGTCCGGAGATTCTCATTATTGAGTTCTGGGTTTTCTATTATTTCTTTGACCATTTCCTCTCTTCCACTTTCGTCTTTCTTTTCTTAGAGCCACTATTAGTTGATGTCAGACTTCTTGAATTGATTCTCTAAATTTCTTACCTCTATTCTTCTATTTTTCTTTTGTTGGACTTTTGGGGGATTTTCCCACACATTTATTTGTCAATCCCTTTACTGAGCATTTAAAAATTAATTTTTTGAGTAAATACTATATGTTTATGTTAAAAATCCAAAATTACAAATGAGAATGTAGGTAGAAGTAAGCCTGCCTCTGGCCCTCATTCCTCAGACATCCATTTACCACCTTGGTAGGGAAATTTGGCACAGCAGAGGGTAGGCCTGAAACACAGCTATTTTATGAAAGTTTGCATGCTGAGTGATGGAAGACCCAGCTCTCTCTCCTCACCCTGTTTCTAGAAGGCAGCCCTGCAGGCATATATTACCCTACATAGGAACTGGCTGGGTGTCTTTGCTGGAGAGCGAACCTTGGCTGGCAGCATCCTTGGGTCTTTTCCCCTGGATTGGTAAAATTCCCTAATGCAGAACATTCTAATATCCTCTTTGGAGAATATAATAAGCCTGAAGTCTGGCTGCCAACATTTTGAAAAAGAACTGGGGGCTGGGGATGATATTGGGGAATTGGAGGCTGTTGGGAGGAGCCATCTCCATACTTAGTGTGTAAATGTCCACTATATCTTGCTGTTTACAATATTGGGCCACTCCTCCTAACTATTCCTGGTCTCCCAATCCAGAGTCCCTTTGCTTCACCCTCTCTAGAGAGTAAAACTTGAGCCTTCTGCTGGGGTGGGGGTGAAGAGCCACCTGGCTGAACTGAATGCAGGAAGGGATCTCTAGTTTTAACCGCTTTTTCTGCTCTTTAGATTAGGTGATTTCTACAGATCGATTTTCTTGTTTACTGATACTTTCCTTCGTTATTCCCATCCTACTCTTACCTACTCTACCTAGTGGCTATTTTATTTCAAATAATATACTCTTCAGTTTTAGAATTTCCCCTTTTTATAGTTTCCATATCTCTACTGGGATTTTCTACCTTTTCATTCATCGAGAGTATATTTTCTTTTATTTTACTGAACATAATTACTAGAGAATTTTTTTAAAAAAACCTTGTCTGCTGCGTGAACTATCTGGGTCATATCAAGGTCAGTTTCTATTGGTTACTTTTCCTTCGGAGCCTGAGTTCCATTTTCCTGTTTCTTCACACATGGAATAATTTGGGATTCTACTCTGACCTGGACATTGCGAATATCATGCTGTGGGGAACCTGGAAGAGTGCTGCCTTTTTTCCACTTACTGGTTTTAGTAGGTGGCTACCTTGGCTGCATTCTGATTTTGGTGAGGCAGCTCAAATCTTCTCGTTCTCGTACCTCCAGCTGAGCTGTCAGCAGTTCTCCCTGTGCATGTGTAGCTCGGGAGCTGCCCAGGCATTTGTTCAGAGTTCACACACATAATCTGTGACTCCCTGTCACGGGGCCCTCGCTTTCCCATTATTGCAACTTCACTTTGCAGCGGCTGGCATCGCCCGGACCTCACCCCTCTGGTTCTTCAGACCAGAAAGACTGCAGGTTTTCCAATGGAATTTAAGCCATTCCACCTGGTCACCTTCCCGCCACCTAATGAAAAAAAGAACGGGGCAGGGGACCTCACCTGCCACCCTGTGCCATTCTCTTCTTCCAAATGCCAACTCCTCTGTCCAGGAGCTGCCTGGTGTTGTTCACTCTACATGCCTTTATGTAGCTTTTATTTCAAATGTTGTTCAGCGTTTATAGTTACCTGTGGGAGGGCAGGTCCAATGGGAGTTTGCTCTACCACATCAGAAGTAGGTTCCTTCTAACTGATTCTTAAATAACCTTAAGAGGTAGTTTTAAAAACTATTCTATTTTCAGTCATTAACTCCATTTCCAGAGTAACTCCATTCCACTGATTTCTGAGCTTTGGGGGTTCTGGGGTACAAATGACAATACCACTGCTACTATATTCACACCTAAAAGGTCATTCGGTGAACATCAAATAACATATAAATAAATGGGGAGGTAATGGGAGGCTGCGTCGTGGAACATGCTAACTCAGACAGAATTTCTGCGTCTCTACCTTGAGCCTCAAAGTGGTAGAAGTTAAGATTTTTTTCAGCCTCGTGTGGACAAAAATGAGAGTATTCCTTTAAATCGATATTTTCAAAAATGTGGGTAAGGACTTCAGACTTCAGAATTACCAAGGGTGCTTATTAAAAATGCAAATTTCTTGCCCCCCTCCAGTCTTCCTAGATCAGAATATGGGGTGGAGCCTAAGAAGGTGCGGACAGTACATGCAGTGTAAGTGGCACCTGTGGACCCGTCCACCTTGGGCAGCACGGCCGACAAACAGCCCCCTGATGTGGGTTTCGCCCGTCAGGTGCCAGCTTGCTGTGTGCACACACGGGGCTGGTATTGCGAGTCAGACGGAGCCCGGATTTGAAGTCAGTAAACATGCTTCCGGACGACAAATACGAATAGTTTGGAAGCAAGATACATGATAGAAAACCATTTTTGTTTTTGTTTTTTTCTTTTCGCAGGATCTGTTTGAAATGGGTTTTGGAATGAGAGACTTCCGTGCTGAAATTTGAAGGTGCCCTTACACTGAGCCCCTGTAAATTCCTGTTAAGAAGTCATCTACAGCGGACCCAAAAAAGGAGCCCTGTACTATGAAGAGCTGACCTTGTCGGTGTTCTCTTCTTTCCTTTCACCTGCTTTCAGTGCAGCCAATCAGCAGTGCTGCTCTGTATGATAATCTCATAGAACCAGTCACTCCCAGACTGTACATAAACACTGGAAAACTTTATGAAGGTCATCTCATTAATCTCTGGAAGTGAGTTTTTACTTTTAGCTTGCTATACACTCAAGAGCACAGAGAAAGTGTAATTGGTCTGTTAGATCTACTGAATTAGAAATCAGCCTCATTCTTCATTCATGCTACCCTAGTCAATCACCTTAGGCCTCAGAAAATTTGTTCTGGAGAAGTTGGTGTACTTTTTAAAGCATCCCTTTAGCTATGAAGGTGGAGGCTGTTTCCTAAGAAAACTTACCCCAAACAGCTATGATATGAGTTGCAGTAGAAGAAGATGTGGACAATATTTTCATTTCCAACAGAAATAAAATTTGAATCTCTTTAGGGGTCAAGCCAGCATTCAAAATAATTTCTCCCTACGGGCTTGTACCCTCTTTCAGAATATTGTTTATTTCAAATCACTTGAAATGGAACTAAACTGGTCTAGCTGAATTTTTGGAATGTTTTAAATCCTCAAACAGGTTGAGATTATCTGGGACGCAGAGGCAGTGTGGACCTCAGTGTTACAAGGCTCTCTCGGAACTCAGAGCATCCAGATTGTTTTTCTCTGCAGAACTGTTAATTAGCCCCGAGGTGCGAATTTTTCAGATCCATCCTTCCTCCCTCCCTTCCTCCCTGCCTGCCTTCCTCCCTCCCTCCTTTCCTTTCTTTCTTTTTACTTGCCAGTTAATTATTCCCACTTTTCAGATAGGCAAATTGAAGCACTAGATAAGATACTGCTTGGAGCAAAAGATAAGCTTTGTTATGCCCACTTTAGGGAAGGGCCAGAGATAGAAATGAAAGGCAGGTCTCCCTCTCCAGTTAAAGGCTATAGGGCCTCTACCACTGGGCCCTTCAGGAGGTCTTAATTCAGTGGCTCACCTGCTGGATACCTGAGCCCTTAGGGGGGTCTTTGAAGGAAGCCAGAGGGATTCTGAAGTATTTTAAATCTTTCAAAGAGTCCAACAGAAATTGCACAATTTCTTAAAATAAAATTGCATGAATTAACTAGAATGTCATGGTATTTTCACTTTTGATTAGAGTGAAATTAATTCAGTTTGGTAACATTGATTAAAATGCTGATCTGAAGCTGTGATTATAGTTATATATGTCTTAGATGATTAAAATTTAAAAATAAGTTAATTATATCTTAATAAATGCAGCTTATTTGCTAGGTAGAACTTTATAAAACTTACAACTAGTCAGGAAAAAATACAATAAATTTTGGGAACTCTAGACATAAATCTACAACAGGCAGTGTGCTGAGCGATGCACATAACACTCTAAGCTGCATCTGTTCGAAAATTTCTCTGGAATCACAAGGTTCCTTGTATTTGTTCTTTCTGGTCACCTTCAAATGAACAGAATGAAGTCAAATTGTCCCTTTCTTTGACTTCTGACACTAGTTATGACAACAGTCCATCACTGACAGCTACTTAGTATCACTTAAGTGTATATTGAGTTTTCTAATTTCATCTTAAAGGTTGGTATCAGTGGATGCTGATTACACATTTAAAAGAAAGCATTTGAAAGCAGCAACAGAACTATGATATTGAGAAGCAAAGAGAGAAGATAAATTTAATCGATCATTTTGTGAACCTTCCATAGCTATCTTTCCCATGTGCTAAAAACACATGGCCATTAATTGCTAAGGGCAGTTAAGCTAGGTTGGAAAGGAAGAATAAAAGCATAAGCTATTTCCTGATCCCTTAGGAATCATTAGGCTCGTCGAAAGACATTTCTTTGAGGAAGTTCTCAACTTGCTTCCCTGAACTAACTCTATAGATTGGGGTTTTCATAATCATGTTAAAATCTCTGGGGCTCTGAGCAACCCTTTTCTGACTCACCTGGCTCCAGCTGCTGGACACAAAGTCCAAAGTCACATTGCTGAAAGGCAATGACTGAGATCATTGTTTCCTCAGGGCCTGGCCTTTAAAGGTTAAATGGGTGGGGAGATAGGACAGACTCTGGGGCTCAGGGACATGTGGCTTGCTAAATTTAGGTTGCATTCTTCCCCAGTATATCCTGGTTCTAGAGATCACTCTAGAGTGTTTCATGGCCCTAAGGAAAGATTGCGCATCTCCCTCACTATTGTCTCTGTACAGGTGCCTGTGATCTTCGAGGTAACACCGGAGCTTGCTAGCTATCAGTCACAGGCGTTACCTATATGATCACTGTATGCCTATCAAGGCCCAGTACACAAAAACATGTGCCATGACAGAAGAATAGGTTCCTCATGTGTCAAGAATGGATGTGGCAGATGGTCTCTAAGGCTCGCCCAGGGTCTGACTAACTTTCTATAACTCTAAGCTTCCTTGAATAGTCAATCTCAGAGGAAAGGTTGCTGTGATCCAACACTCTTGACCAAGTTGACACTAGATAGGTGACAATTTACATGTGTGCGAGATTCTCATTTGGGGGTGAGGAAGCTCGTTTGAGGCAAAGCACAAGCCTCAAAGTGCACATTTTAACCTTTAAAAAAAAAAAGAAGTTCCACCCGGGGAAGCTTTTCCTTTCCTTTCTTCATGCTACTGTAGAAAACAACCAGCCGTAATACTTACAAGCATCTGCACTGGAACATTTCATCCCAGAGACTCGAAGGTTTAATTGTTATAAGATTTTAATTATACAATTTCATATGTTCTCAGATGTGTCTTTAAAGTTCATACCTGTTTGTCTTTCATCCTCAGCTCTCTCTCCAGCACAAGAGCTTGGCATCTGTGAGCACTCTCTAGTAAGTATTTATTAATAATTCAACCCTGGCAGGTGTAGCTCAGTGGATTGAGAACCAACCTGTAAACAAAAGGGTCGCAGGTTCAATTCCCCAGTCGGGGCACATGCCTGGGTTACAGGCCAGGTCCTCAGTAGGGGGCGCTCAAGAAGCAACCATGCACTGATGTTTCTCTCCCTCTCTTTCTCCCTCCCTTCCCCTCTAAAAATAAATAAATAAAATCTTTTTTAAAAAAATTCAGCTATCGTCTCTTTAGAATTTATGCCAGCTCCTGTTGTTCCAAGCCTGTATTATTTAATCCTCATAATAACTTCATGATTTACTCTTGTCCTTACTTCACAGATGAAGAAGAACAGATTTTTGAAAGGCTGAGTACTTTGCCTAAAGTTATACAAATGTGGAAAAACAGAATTCAGGCTAAAGTGTGTTTGACTTGAGAAGTTGTGTTCTTAATCACTGTGCTATACTGTTTCCCTTCTTTGTGTTGAAAGAATGAATAATATGTGCTCTTTCACATTGGGGAAAGCGTAGTATCAGCAGATATCTGCTTGAAGACACCCTCTGGGGCTGAGAGGAAGGGGTTTGGGGTGCGGGCTCTGTTAACAGCTTTGCCAGCAAAACGGATATATACAGCTCACTGCCATTCACAGAAATTTAAAAATATGTGCCCGCAGAGCAATAACTCACATTTAGAAGAACATATTCAAGCAACATGACATACACTAAACTCATTAATATGGTTGTAGGAATAGGGCTAAAAGACAAGAAATAAACACATAAGACAAGAGAAGGGAACTCACTGAGAGCCCAATGATGATAATGTGACCTGAACTAAGAAAGACAATGGATGCATTTGAGAGTTTCTCCTCCTCCCTGAAAAAGAATGAGAGCCAGGGCAAGGGAAAAGATAGATTAGGTTAAGACAAGGTTTGGAATGTCAAGGACGACGCGAGTGAGTGCTTCCTTCCTCACGTTCAGGAATCAGTGTTTGGTCCTAGAAGGGAGAAACTTTAACGTAAACACAAGCTATACACAGGCACGAGGTTTGCTCCATTTGGCACTTAGTTTTCGCTGAAGGATAGAAGATTCGAGATCCTGTTGTTCACACGCTAAAGGAAAAGTGTTCTCAGAATGTGTATGCTAGAAAGGACAGAGTTATTTTACAGATTAAGAAAGCCAAAGTTTGGAGTGGTTGAGGGACTAATCCAAGATAGCACAGCCAGTTTGGAACAAATCCCAAATGACAACCCAGTTCTCTTCTCACTTATCCACACGGCTTCTGTGGGCTCCTCTGCCTCGGTGGCCTCTGGACAGCCCCTGCACAGTATGACTCTCCACTTCCAGTGCGGGACCAGGGATGGGTTCGTTTGCCAAACCCATCTCCCCTCCGTGACCTTGACTCAGAAGAGACTTGACTTTGGCAGGCACTGTAAATGCTGAAGAGAGTGATGGTCAATGTTAAGGGGGGCATCCTTCAGCTGGTCACATGCTTCGGAAGGGAAATGAGCTTTTTACTACTTGTTCTGGATTGTGGTGGTTTTTCATTTTATTCTAGTGTTAGACCTGCTTGTAACTAGCTGTATGAATGCGAACCTGTCATTCTTATCTTGGCTTTTCTTGGTTTGTCCAAAGTTGGGGCAGGGTGGCTTACTGCTCTCCAAATAGCCCTCTAGTGAAGGGTTCTATGGTCAAGGCTCTTCTGGGACCCCAGGGCTAACACTCCTCTCCAAGACAGGCATGGGAGAGTGCGTGCTCACTGTGTATGCTCTGTGTAGCTCTCCTGCATCTCAGCTGCTTGATCTTGCAGGATTCCTGTGGCATTTCCCCCTAAGTGCACCGTGAAATGCTCACCGAGAGCCATGTAGAAACAGGCAGTCCTTACCTCCCACACACCACCCTCTTATCAGGAAAAGAATACCAACAGGCAGATGGAAGTACACTGAGATAAGTCCTTCTAACATTTCACATAATAAGGGCTTGGTGGTGATGAACTCCTTTAACTTGACCTCCGAAAAAGAAGATCAAAACTATGAACAGTAAAATGACAGCAAACTCACAATTATCAACAACTGACCCTAAAAGCAAAAATGAAAACAAACTAAGCAAACAATTAGAACAGGAACAGAATCGCAGAAATGGAGATCACATGGAGGGTTATCAGCAGGGAGGGGTGGGGGGAGAAAGGGAGAAAAGGTACAGGAAATGAGAAGCATAATTGGTAGGTACAAAATAGACAGGGGGAGGTTAAGAGTAGTAGAGGAAATGGAGAAGCCAGAGAACTTATATGTATTATGACCCATGGACATGAACTAAGAGTGGAGGGGGTGCTGGTGGGAAGGGGGGTGCAAGGCAGAGGGGAAAAAGGAAAAGAAATACAGTAAATGCTAAACCAGGACAGACAGTACGAGTGCCATGGCTGCTTCTACTACATCAGATCTGCTGTGAGTGGCTGGGGAAAGCCTCCCAGAGGGAGAGAGGGCTATGCTGGGTTTGGAAGGGAGGTAGGATTCTGATAGCAAAGACAATAATGTGCAACAACGCAGGCGAAAGTCACAAACAGCCCAAAGACGCAGTCCAGGGGGCCCAAGGATTGCTGAGGCATCTGCAAGGAACTAACTAGAGCAGAAGATGCTGGTGTTGAGATCTCAGTTTCCAGGTGAGTGTGAACTAGGGAGGTGACCAACTGAGTGCATTATTTATAGCTGATTTTGGCCGGTGAGCCTTTGAGTGTGTATCTAAGATGGAAAGCATGAGAATGTGACTTAACAAAGGTGTTTTGGAGTGGACCCAAAAGCAGCATGTGGCTGCGCAGGGGAATCCTCATAAGCTGGGCACTTCCTGGGGAAGGAGAATACATATCTGTA
>PVJD01015151.1:0-26104 GCA_004026545.1 Mormoops blainvillei | reverse complement strand
AACTAAAAAAGAATTTTTTATAGGCATACATAAAAGGAAAGCCATAAATTAACACATTGCCCAGTAAAAAAAATCTTTATAATTTATGAAGCACCTACTATGTACTATGGATCAAAGAATCATTTATTCCTCACATTAACCCTAGGACACCTTAACACTCCAATTTATAGTTGAGAAAACAGGCTTACGGAGCAACTTGCCAGAAGTCACACAGCTGGTAAGTGACTCAGCTGGGATTTACACACCAGTCATGTTACTATAGACATGGGACTTATTTATCTTTTAACTTGAATGATACTTTGTACTTATAAAATTCCCTTTTTGTTTATAGTAATAGTTTTGCCTTAAAGTCTATTTTGTCTGTCACTGTTATAGTGACTTTATCTGTTTTATAATTGCTATTTGCATGGTGTATTTTCTCATACTTTACTTTAAACCTATTGGTATCTTTGAATCTAAGTCTGTCTTTTGTATATAGGATATAGCTGTTGGATCTTGTCTGCCTTTTGATTTGAGTATTTAGTCCTTTTACTTTTTCAAAGGAAATTTTAATTGAGATAATTGTAGATTCTCACGCAGGTCAAAGAAACAACACAGAATGGTCCCTGGTACACTTCGTTTAGTTTTTTTCCAATGGTAATATTTTGCAAAACTACTATTACTGCCTGTATATTGACACTGTTATAATTCATAGCTCTTATTCAAGTTTCCCTAGTTTTGTTTGTACTCATTTGTGTTGTATGTGTGACGGGGGTGGAGGGCAGTGAGTTTATTAAGTTCTATACAATTTTATCACCTGCGCAGGTTAGTGTACTACAACACCACATACCAAACAGTTCCAACACCAGCCAGAATCCCTCATGTTGCCCGTTTGTAACCACTCTTACTTCCCTGAAACAACCACCTTTGCCCCTCCTTGACCCTTGGTAACCTCTAATCTGACCGCTAGTTCTAAAATTTTCTCATTTAAAAATATTATATAAATGAAATAATGCTTTATGTAGCCCTTTGAGATTGGGTTATTAGCTGAAAAGAATGGAACACTTCCTAAATTTGCATATCATCTTTGCACATGGGCTATACTAATCTCTGTCTCATGCTATTTTTTGTGAATATGCTGCCAAAGTGTGAACAATCAATGTTTTTAACATAGGTATTGACATAGTTGTATTATATCTCCTAATTTTTGTTCTCTATGTCTCATGTCTTTTTATTCCTCTATTCCTCCTTTACTACCTTTTTTTGTGGTAAGGAAAATATTTCCAGTGTTCTATTTAAATTCCTTTGTATTTTATTTTTAATTATATTTTTGGAATGATTTTTAGTGGTTCTTCTGAAGGAATTATAGTATATATCTTAACTAAAAATGCTCTATTTCAGGTAATGCTAACTGAATTCCAGTAGAATAGAGAAATTTTGCTCTATTCCCTCTGCCTCCTTTGTAATATTATTGTCATATACATTTCTTTATATGTTATAGTCCCCCAAATATAGTTTTATAATTATTATTTTATGTAATTTTATTTTAAATAAGAGAAGAAAAGAGAAAAACTATCTTTATACTATCTCTTTTAACTACATAATTACATTTACTCATGTTCTTTATCCCTTTGTGTCAATTTGAATTACTAGGTCTAGCACCATTTCTTTTCAGCCTGAAGAACTTCCTTAGTATTCTTTGTAAGCAGGTCATATTTACCTGGTAATGTCTTTATTTTGCTTTCATTTTTGAAATGTTGTTTTCCTGACACGGATCCTTGGTTAACATTATTTTTTCTGTTAGTACTTTTAAGATGGCATCCCATTGCTTTCTGGGCTTCCACCTTTTTTGATGATAAATCAGCTGTTTAACTATCAACTCCCCTTCCCTATTGTATATGTTGAATTGTTTTTTTTTTTTTTTTGCTACTTTCAAGATTTTCGCTCTTTCTTTGCCTTTCAGCACTTTGACTATGATATATCTCAGTGCAGATTTCTTTGTTTTACTACTTTGAGTATGTTGGGATTTTTGGATGTGTAGATTACTGCTTTTGACCAATTTGGGGAAGTTTTTGGCCATTATTTCTTCAAGTATTTTTTTTCTGCCCCTTTCCCTCTCTCTTCTCCTTCTCAAACCCCAAGTATTAATATGTTGCCGTTCTTAATGGTATCTCACAGATTCTTCAGGCTCTGCTAATATTTCTTCATTATGTTTTCTTTATGTCCTTTGCATTGGACACTCTCTATTGTTTTAACCTTTAGGGTTGCTAATTCATTTTGCTGCCAGCTTAAATCTGTTGTTGAGACCCTCTAGTGAATTTTTCATTTCAGTTGTCTTTATAACTCTGGAATTTCAAAATGATCTTTTTAAAATAATTCTTCATTGATAGTCTGTATTTGATGAGTCATTATTGTCACATTTTCTTTTAATTCTTTAAACATGGTCTCTTTGAGATCTCTGAACACATTTATAATATCTGCTTCAAAGTTTCACCTGGTAAGTCCATCACCTGGCATCCTTCAGACACAGTTTCTGTTGCCTTCTTTTTTCTTGTATATGGGTCTCACTATCCTGTTTTTATTTTTTACATGTCTCACAATTTTTTCTTGAAAATTGAACATTTTTGATAATATAATGTAGGAACTCTGGATTTTGATTTCTCTCTACCCTGAATTTTTTGTTGTTATTTTTGTCTCTTATTTATTCATTTAGCAACTTGCCTAAACTAACTATATTGTCTGTATCCCCAGGAGTGTGCAACTGCTGAAGTCTCAATTTAAAAAAAAATATTTTTTATTATGGTATAATTAAAACATAAAATTATAGCCCCTGGAACTTCAGCTGCCAACTGTGAGAGCCCAGCCAGCCCTCCTGTGGCTCCATACTTCCTACCAGTCTTGATGCGACTTCTTCTGCAAGTTCTTGACCATAAGGCTTCTCTCCAGCTAGTCTTTAGTTGGTTATTCAGGATGATTTTTCTATAATTTAGTTGTAATTCCAGATTGGTCCTGGGAGGAGGTTAGTGTAGCTTCCACCAAATCCACCACCATCTTGGCTCCCTCTTTATTGAGGACAGCTGTAGTAGCATAAACAATAAAATAAAATGAAATGAAATAAAATAAAATAAAATTAAATTAAAAAAAAGACTTAAATGTAAGTCTTGATACTCTTAAAATCCTAGAAGAAAGCACAGGCAGTAAAATCTCAGACATTTCTTGTGGCATCATTTTTTTAATGATGTATTTCCTAGGTCAAGGGAAATAAAAGAAAAATAAACAAATGAGACTACATCAAACTCAAAAGTTACTGCACAGCTAAGGAAACCATCAACAAAATGAAAAGAAAACCCATTGAATGGGAGAACATATTTGCCAATACATCTGCTAAAGGGTTATTATCCAAAATTTATAAAGAGTTATAAAATTCAATACCGAAAACCAAACAAACAAATAATCCAATTAAAAAACGGGCAAAGGACCTGAAGAGACAGTTCTCCAAAGAGGACGTATAGATGGCGTATGAACATATGAAAAGACGCTCAATGTCACTAATCACCAGAGAAATGCAAATTAAAGCCACAATGAAATATCACCTGACACCTGTCAGAAGGGCCATCATCCAAAAATCAACATATAAGAAGTGTTGGTGGGAATGTGGAGAAAGGGGACCCTCGTGCACTTTTGATGGGAATACAGATTGTTGCAGTCACTGTGGAAAGCAGTATGGAGTTACCTCAAAAAATTAAAAATGGTATCACCTTATGACCCAGCAATTCCACTTCTGGGAATTTATCTGAAGAAACCTGAAACACTAATTCAAAAGAATATATGCACCCCTATGTTAATTGTAGCAGCCCAAGTGCTCATCAGTAGATGAGTGGATAAAACAGCTATGGTACATTTACACAATGGAATACCACTTGGCTGGAAAAAAGAAAAAAATTTACCCTTTGAAACAGCATGGATGGACCTACAGAACATTATGCTCAGTGAAATAAGCCAGTCAGAAAGACAATTACCATTTGAATTCACTCATATGTGGAATCTAATGAACAAACTGAACTAACAGGTAAAATAGAGACAGAGTCCTAGACAGGGAGCAGGCTGACAGTTCTGGAGGTGGGAGTTGGAGGGATTGAGTTAAAAAAGGAAAAGAAAAGAAAGAACTCATGGGCATGGACAACAGTGTGGTGATTGCAGGCAGGGGGACGCATGGGTGGAGGTGAAAGAGGGTATGGGGGGATAAATGGTAATGGAAAATGGTAATAAAAATACAATTAAAATAAAGAAAAATAAAAACTAAAAAGCAAAGCAATAAAAATAAAAATCTAAAGCTATCAAAAATATAAAATAATATTAGCTTCAAGTGTATAACATAATGATTCAATATTTGTATATATTGGAAATGATCACCACAGTAAGTCTAGTTAACATCCATTGAGATATATAGTTATAAAAAACTTTTTTTTCCTGTGATGAGAGCTTGTAAGATTTACTCTCCTAGGTACTTTCAAATATGAAATACAGTATTATTCACTTTGGTCACCATGTTGTACATTAGATCCCAGTGACTTATTTATTTAAGTTTGTACCTTTGACCACTTTTACCCATTTTGCCCACTCATCACCCCTTGCCTCTGGCAACCACCAATCCTTTCTCTGTGTATATGATCTCAGGTTTTTGGTTTCACATGTAAATGAGATCATACAATATTTGTATCTCTCTGTCTGATTTATTTCACTTAATGTAATGCCCTCAAGTTCCATCTACATTGTAACAAATAGATTTCTTTTTTTCTGTGGCTGAATATCTTCTATATATGTAAGTGTGTGTGTGTGTATAACATTTTTATCCATTTATCCATCAAATGACACTTAGGTTGTTTTCCTATCTTGGCTATTATAAATGATGCTGAAATGAAAATGGAGGTCTCTATATATGTCTTTTTGAATTAGTGTTTTAGTTTTCTTTGGGTAAATAAGCTCCTCGAAACTTTTTAAAAAATAATTTTTGATATTATTTTTAAGACTGGCTTTCTGGGTTCATTCCTTAGACTAGCTTAGTGATTAACCAAAGATTGGTCAGAGGTTGTGTGTAAACACCTTGAGCCAGTAAGGCTTTATACCCTTTGCCAATGGATCTGTGTGTTTGAGAAATGATATTTAAAGTTTAGGCAGTTTACAAGCCCTTCACAGCTTTACTTTCTGTGCTTGCTACATTTCACATTCATCCAGGGGCAGTAGCTCACTAAGGTTCTCTGCAGTCTCATCTGAGTGTAACTACAGCCCTCTGTACACATATAGCATTTCAGAGCCCCAAGGATATGTGGGAGCTTATCAAGGCTGGCTTTGGCTGTCTTGATCTCTGAATCTCACTGATAAATGTCTTACCTTTCTTCTGGTATGCCCAACCAGTATGGCAACCTCAGGTTAGCTTCAGTTTTGCCCTTCTTTGGTTATTTGCCACCAAGATTGTTATCGTTCTCTATAACCCTCCAGGGCGCGGTTTTTCCATGCTTTCTCCAAATCATGTCAGCCCCTCTAACAGCGGAGTTGCTGATGCTCATGGCCTGCCTTGCTCTGGTAGAACTATCTATACCTTGAAGCTGGGATTTGGGCATAGAGCACCTCAGGCAAAAACACAGTGAACCCTCCCTGTTCTTACTAAGATTCAATAGTTTTTCTTGAAAAAATGCTTATCAGCATGTTTTTGCCTTTGGTTAATTTTCAGGTTCTAGAAATGGGTGTTTTGGATGATTTTGTCCAGTTTTATTGCAGCATTTTGGGAAGAGGATTAACTCAGCTCCTCATTCTGCTATTCTGGAAGTCATGCCCCAGTAACTGCATTCTGTGTTTCTGTTCATCATAGGCAATAGTGAAATTGGAACATGCCCAGAGTACAGGCATAGCACAGAGATACTGTGGGTTCGGTTCCAGACCACTGTAATAAAGCAAATATCACAATAAAGTAAGTCACACAAATGTTTTGATTCCCCAATGCATATAAAAGTAATGCTTATGTTATTCTATACTATGTTCTATTATGTATCACATATATAATAACATTATGTCTAAAATAATCCTACACACCTTAATTTAAAATACTTTGTTGATTAAAACATGCTAACTCTCAACTGCGCCCTCGGCGAGTTGTAATCTTTTTGCTGGAGGACAGTCTTCCCTGGATGTTGATGGCCTGCCGACTGATCAGGGTGGTCAGTACTGATCGGGTGCCTGTGGCAATGCTTTAAAATACGACAACACTGACGTTCGTTATGTTGATTGATTCTTCCTTTCCTGAATGATTTTTTGGTAGCAAACAATGCTGTTTTGTAACAGTTTACCCACAGTTGAACATCTTTCAGAATTGGAGTCAACCCTCTCAAACCCCACCACTGCTTTATCAACTAAGTGTATGCAATACTCTAAACCCTTTGTTGTCATTTCAACAATCTTCACAGGATCTTCATCAGGCATAGCTTCCATCTTAAGAAACTATTTTCTTTGCTCATCCATGAGGAATAACTCCCCATCCGTTAAAGTTTTATGAGATCGCAGCAATTTAGTCACATTTTCAGGCTCCAATTCTAATTCTAGTTCTCTTGCTATTTCTACCACATATGCAATTACTTCCTCCACAATTTGGCTGTTTGGTACAAGAGGCCTACCTTTTGACTTGTCTTGGATTTCTACATGCCTTCTTCATTAAGCTTAACCATTTCTAGTTTTTGATTTAAAGTGAGAGACTTGTGACTCTTCTTTCATTTTGTAGGGTATTAATTGACCTGATTTCAATATTGTTGTGTCAGGGAATAGGGAGGCCCAAGGAGGGAGAAAGATGGGAGAATACCCCGTCATTGGAGCGGTTTAAAATACACACAGCGATATTGATTGTTTGCTCTTATATGAGCATCATTTGCAGTTCCCCAAAACAATTACAATAGTAACAACAAAGATCACTGATCACAGATCACCAGTTATAATAATTAGGAGAAAGTTTGAATTACTGTGAGAATTACCAAAATGTGACACAGATGCACAAAGTGAGCAAATGTTGTTGGAAAATGGTGCTGACACACTTGCTTAATGCAGGGTTGCCACAAATCTTCAATTTGTAAAACAATAACAAAACCAAAAAAATCCAGTATCTGCAAAGTACAGTAAAGTGAAGTGCAATAAAATGATGTATGCCTATTGCGTCTGCATGCCGTGGGTGGCTCAAGGGTGGAGTAAGTTCCATTAATATGTCTCCTTAATAACTTATCAGCTTTCAAAAGGAGACTTACAGAAGGACTGAGCATCTTGTATTCGGAGGATGAGCAATGAAATGAATGCCCCAGAAATTTGCCACTCCGTGTGACAGTGAATATGAAGGCTGGTGTGCATGGGGCCCCCACACATGCGTTTGAGGAATAGTCTTCAAGGCGGAGACTTGAGAAGGGATTGATGGCTCTTGTAGTTATGTAGGGTCTCCGTGTGTTTGTCATAGGGAATCCCTCTCCACACAAAGCTCCTTAGGGTACCAGAACTGCTACATGAAAATGAAGCTCTTTGATGTGTATTTTCATTTAATCAATGATTCTTGCCTAGAATAAATGAAGTTATTTTTCTCCCTAACGGTCTTAACTCATAGGTTATAATACTAATGAAAGTTGGTTTTCTTTTTCTGATGTTGCTTCGACTTTTATGCACTGTCTTTTGCTTATTTTACTAGTTATCTGTGCAATAGCACAGTGTCTAAATTAGTCTAAAGGCATCGTTCTAAATTTAAAAACAACATTTAAAAACCGTAATCCCCACAAGTGTGTGTCTTATGAATGAGGGTGAGTGTTTAACCAATTGCTATGCAGGAACCGTATGCAGATTACAGAACAAATGCCTTAAGGGAGCAGCATCTCTCATAACCCCGTTTTGAAAAAGTAGATCTGTTTTTATATTATCTTTCTCAGTTTTAGCTGGTGTTTTAAAGAGCAATGTGATTTTGCAGCTTTGGGAAGCACTTGTCTATTTCAAGCATTTGTCAGAACCAAGAACTGGAGGAATTCAAGAAGGGGGCTCCAGTGCTGTGTTCTAAAAAAATATTGTAGAAGCAGACAGTCTTAGTTTTAACAACCAAACTCTGTCCATTCTGTGAGCGAATGTCATACTAAAAGACAGAAATACAGCTTAGAGGATGGCTTCAGAAGACAAATGGAAGGGGAGGGCCAGGCAGCTATAACTTAGTGCTTTAGTCATCTTTAATGGAAATGGAGCCTCTAGCTGATAGCCTAATATATAATGTATCATAAAACATATGTCTATCAGTCTCCCAGGTACAATAAATAGGGAAAACACAGACCTCAAAGGGAGGCTATGGCAGGTCCTGCAGAGGGACTTAAATTACTTGGCTTGTTGTGAGTGGGTTGAAGGCTGTGGGGGAGGAATGATGTAATGTATATTTTTAGTGTTTCTAAGAAGTGACTCTGGCCCTGTTCTGGTGGGTGGTGGGAGAGGGAATGGGAAAGGGAGGGACTGGATTTACAGATCTGTATGCAAAAAAATTAAGTTGGGAGCCTGTTTTACAGATGATTAAGCTCTTTATTTATTCATTTTTTAATCTGAAGGGTATATAGCAGGAAAGAGATGGCACACATCTAACTGATGGCATTTCACAGAATGCCTACTACCTTCGCATCTTACTGTTACCTTACCCTTTCCCTACGGTGAAAGAATGGCCCAGGGAACCCTAGTAAAGATGGCTGTCTCTGTCCCCATGCTAAAGAACCTCAGTTACCCTCTCTCTCAAGGTGCCCTCAGCCACCATCTGAATTCCCGCTCTCCCAGTATGTTCTGCCCCTCAGTTAGATAATCCTGCCTGTAGATTCCTGTCCTTTCCCATTACTGAGCCTAATTCTTTGAGTGCTTGTTCCATCTATGAGCTGAAAGACCTTGGTGTAACCTCCCTGACTCTCGGTTTCCTTATGTGCATAATGGGAAGAAAATTTGAGTCTCTTTGGGGCTCAAACATAGGTCTGTTGACTTGGACTCTAAAGAGTGTTCTATACTCACATTGTCACTTTGGCTGTGTTTTTCTAAACTATGCTGTGCCATTCCCTCGAAACCCACTGGAAATAGTTTCCTATATCAAGTTCTTTCAAAATAGATTGACTTGGATCCATTCATTCCATTTATGCTCAGAATTCTCTATGCTTCTGGATCTTTCTATCATTCTACCTCTCCTGTGTCTCAGCATACAGGTGATCATGTGCTCAAGCATACACATATGCACATAAACGTGTGTATACACACTCAAACTCATACGCAGCACCACAGAGCATTGAGAGAGTGACCCTTTATGTGATATGATTTAAAGCTGTACTGAGACCAGAGTCTTTGCCCTAAAATATAAGGAAAACATCCCTTTATCTAACTTAAACAGTCTCATTCTTCTGATTCGTGGTGGTTCTTCCATACATGTTCCGCTAAGAACTACTAAATTATCCCCTCATACTTGGTGTACATGGGCCGCTGTCAGGGGGGCAAATGAGCACTTAAGTCTAACCTGCCTCATGTGCCAAAGTTTCTCAGGATCGACCGAGTCCACAGGGCTGTGTCTGGTTTTTTGATGTTGCTGTCACTTAAGAATATTTAAGCATATTCACAATTGCTGTTTCTCAATGATTTAAAAACCTACTTTGGGACCTAAGCCCTCATTTTCTCCTTTTGCTGTGTCTTCTAACATTGTCTATAAGGATCTTTTTTTGGTAGAATGGCTTTAACTTTGGATCTCGACCCCATGTAAGAAATACATTTTATACTTTGGTCCAATACATACATGCATATATACAAGTACATAAGTGAAACAAGGCTTTTCTCAAACTATACTAAACCTTCCTATATGCCAGGTCAAATGCATTTTGATCTATTCTATTCTGTTCTATCCCTTTTAAAATGATACTCTCAACAGACTGGCAAAATTATTTACCTAACCCATTTCCTTCTCTGTGCACACAGCTAGTCTGCATTTCCCAGCCTCTCTCATCATTTGATATGGCCAAGGGACTGAATCTAGCTAATACAATGTGGTCAGGAATGATCTTTCAGTTCTGACCCATAAAAGCCTTCCATGTGGGATCCACTAAAGCCTTTTTCCCAATCCACTGGCTTGATGCAGACAAACGTGACAATCATTGAAGCTGCGTGTTTAAGACGGCGCTCAGCCTGAGCCGCAGCTCCTGAGTCTCTGGTTAGAGCACCCATTTTGGTCTTTATATGAGGAAAAATAAGCTGCTATTGTTTCGAATCACTATATATTTTGGGTTAGTTTATCATAGCAGCTAGCATTATTCTAACTAATATAGCTTCCACAAACTCATCCGTTGACTCTGTTTTTAGCAACTATATCTATCCCTCTTTTTAATTTAAAATTTTCTAAAAATAGATCTTCGACAGCACCCAATACCTCTTTTTGATTCCCCTGAACCTATCGGACCCACAAGCAGCACTTTGTAATTGAAGAAATCGAAGCACAACAAACTGCTAAACAGATTGTTGGATGTAGTTGTCATAATATGTTTATGACAAGCATTTGGGCCCACATTTGCAGGCCACTGGTACTTAACCTAATTGTCTTGTGCTCAGAGCACTGTGTTTCTAAAAATGGCAATTGTAGGTGGTGATAGGGAGAGATTTAACTGATTAGTATGGCGATTTCTTACTACAGAACTTTGAATAAAGAAAAATTCCCTGCCTGAGACGCAGAATGAGGAAAAAGACTTCATTAAGGATGGTCAAAGCATAGCCTGTTCTTTCTTGTACTTACTTCTGAGAACTTACTTCTGAGAACTTTGGGGTTTTATGGCCCCAGATTATTCTTAAACTCTGGATAAACTCACAGAATAAAATTAGCCTGAACAGAGGACAGGCATCCTGGCCAGCTACAAATCCTTTTATCCCTGGAGGAAATAATCAAGAGAAAAATACACAAGCTTGTCATTCTTCAACTTCCTCCCTGTCTCCTTTCCTAGAGCTCAAAGTGCAAAAGCCTCACATTGCAGAAACCCCTTTGCTGAACTTTTTCTTACCTAGTCCTAGCTTGAGAAGAGTGGTTTATTTCCTTCTGCTATGAAGGATACTAATAATACCTGATCTTTGTAAGCTCTAAAACTTCTAATGTGCAGCCAGTGTTGAGAACCACCCTGGGAGTCTGTAGGCAGATCAGTGCCTCTTGAACTCTCTGCGCGTATCAGTCACCAGGGGATCTTGCTAAAATACAGATTGTGTTTCACAAAGTCGAGGCTGGGTCTGAGATTCTTCGCTTCTAAAATCCTCCCTGGTGATGTCTTTGCCACCGGTCCTTGGACCACACTTGGGGAGCAAGGAGCTGAGTGACCTGGTCATATCGCTCTTTACCATTAACACTGCGGGCTTTAATCTGGCAGAATAAGAGGAGTCAGGGGTCATTTTCTGCCTCTTATATTCATCAGGTGATCTAACTCTATTTCACAAGGCACGCACTGTGAGGATTAACAACCATTTCCAGACAAGGTAGGCTGCTTTTGCCAGACTCTGACAGATGCCGGCTCTTAATTGCTGGGTACTCGGGTTACATGGTGGTAATTTTGAGATTCTTTGCTTAGCTGGAATTCATTTTTTTTTAATATGATCACCCCTAAACATTTCTGAAATTTTCCCTTTGAAAATTCCCTTCTCTGCCAAATAAACTTTCACACTGAATATTTTATACCATACTTTCGTTGAAGAAATCATACAATATTGGCAGTGAAAGAGATCTTAGAACCCAGCTCACCGACTGCCCTGCTTTCGAAGAGACTGGAGAAACTGCAGACTCATTTCTAGTGTTGAAATAAAATCTTCAAAATATTAAAAGCATGACTCATACAAATATAGAATGAACATGTGTCAGAGATTTTATTCACCTCATGGATTAATGAGGGAACCAGCAAGATGGTGAGGCTGGTTCAAAGGACAGGTATAGATCAATGTATATTTATTTATAGTCAGTCAAGGAAATGTTGAAATTAATTTGCTAATAGAGGCAATACTGGTAAATGTCTTATGGAACCATAAACTGTAATCTGTGGGGTCACCTCTCCTACTGGACAAAAATATACAAGTTAGCATCTAACGTTATAGTTTTAGGACCCCAATCAGACAGAAAATAGCAAAGCCAAACACAAGTGTGTTCTCTTGTACAATGAAATAATTTTTTGGTGAGCCTGGTTAAAATGACACTGAAAGGACATGCAGTCATTTCCCTGCTTTAGTTCTGAGTTTTGGATAATTTTTCTTTCTTTAAAAAAAAAAGATATTTATTTATTTATTTATTTATAGACAGAGGGGAAGGGAGGGAGAAAGAGAAGGAGAGAAACATCAATGTGTGGTTGCCTCTCGTGTGTCCCCCACTGGGGACCTGGCCCGTAACCCAGGCATGTGCCCTGACTGGGAATCAAACTGGCGACCCTTTGGTTCTTAGGCTGGCGCTCAATCCACTGAGCCACACCAGCCAGGGTTGGATAATTTTTCTTAATGTTATACAGACACTGAACAAGCACCAGGATCCCAGCACAATTTTAAACATCCCTGTTCTTGGCAGATCAACGATGACATCACTTTTGTCAGATGTTTTTAAGTTTTCTCTACCAAGACAATGATGTCAGATGACAGCCACATGTATGACACATTCCCTGGACTTTCCCAGGGTTATATGGGGTCTCTAACACCACCCTTTTCTCTCCATCTATAGAAAGTATATGTAGATGTGCCCCGGTATTACTATAGGGGATTGTATATGTTCACAGATATTCTTTTTTTTTTTTTAAGATTTTATTTATTTTATTTTTAGCAGAGGGGAATGGAGGGAAAAAGAGAGAGAGACAAACATCACTGTGTGCTTGCCTCTTGCACACCCCCTACCGGGGGCCTGGCCTGCAACCCAGGCATGTGCCCTGATTGGGAAATGAGATCAGCGACCCTTTGGTTCGCAGGCTGATGCTCGGTCCACTGAGCTTCACCAGCCGGGGCTCACAGATACTCTTTTTTGTTTAAGAAACTTCTTAAACTTTGTTGCTTAAACTGTTATTGATAAAAATGAGTTTCTTTTCAGCTCACATCGAAACTGATCTCAACATAGTATGGCATGACACTGCTTAAGGAACACTGAGTTATGAGAGCAAAGTTCCCACATGTCTTACAAAATCCCTTAATGCCTTGATTAAATTTGTTTTCATTTCTCTGTATCTTGCATTGCTTTGAGCTGTGGAATCTCAAATCCCATGTACTTGGGCGGAAAGCAGGAAGTACTGGAATTTAGGGACTTTGAGACACATTTAATGATCCTTAATCATTTACACTTCAAAAATTACAGCCCGGTGGTCCCTAGGGACATAAGGTGAGCTTCTAGTTCTTTGTATGATATCTGTCAAGACTATATCTCAACTGCCAATAAGGATGAGGATACATTTTAAAGGTCCTCTGGATCACATGTCTCAGTGGATTTCCTCTCCTGAGAAGATCCTCAGTCAGACTCACAGTGGCTTTAGGATTATTCATGCTGAGCGGCCTTTTCCTGGACATGTCCTGAAACTCCGGGAGGCCTTTGGTGTCCATGTCTGTACTCTGCAACCTTGTCGCCATGGCCATGGCTGATGGTGAGGTAGAAACCCAACCCCATTGGGGCAAGCGAGTCTCTCTCTCTTGGAAATGTGGGCCGTAGAACAGAGAAAGACAACATTGGAGAGGTGTTGGCACCAAGTCCCTGCTGAACACAACTCTTTAGGGTGAAACTTGGTGGATGGCTTCTCCTGAGGGCTTTGGAAGTGCTCAAGGTCTGCCTTGTCTGGTCAGCTATCAATTCATTGGATTCTGTAGAATAAGTATTTTTTAAAATTAAATTTCACTATACCTTTTCTTGTTGTTGTTGATTTTGTCAAAGTTGGTTTTAGTTGCTAAAGAGTGAAAACACTTTAACTAATGGAGGCCTCCCCAAAGTAATGAAGTAGATGGAGACTGGTTGGCTTGAGTGAAGGGACTTTTGCTCCAGCCTTAGCTCTGTTGCTCATTGGTGTGACAGTGAATAGGCTATATAAATTATTGGAACCTTTATTTCCTCTGCCATAACAAAAAGGGGTGGACTAGAAGAGTCTTAAGGTCCTGAGACAGTTTTAACGAGTGGTTCTGAAACGCTTTGACATCTTTGAGAGGTAGAGTCTATGTTCCCTTGTCTTGAATTTGGTAGACTTGTGACTGCTCCAACCACTAGAGAGGACATGGCAGGAATAATGCTGTGCGACTTCTGAGGCTGGGTCCTAACAAGCAAGGCAGCTTCTTTCTTGTTTTCTAGGGCACTTGTGTTGGAGCCCCAAGTCCCTGTGAAAGAAATCTGGATACTCTATGGGGTCCTTGCTGTGATTAAGCCCAAGCCACATCCGGGGGCCACATGTAAGTGTTACAGTGGAGTCTCAGCTGAACTTCCTTCCGACAGCCAATATCAGTTGTTAACCATGTGAATGGCCATCTTGGATATCCAGCCCAGTCTAACCTTCAGATGACTGCGACTGTAGCTGACATCTGCTTACAACCACATGACAGACCCCAAGTGACCCACATTCTCCTTTTAGATTCCTGTGGGCTTAATATAATTATTGTTTTATGCAATGAGTTCTGGAGTTGTTATTATACACCCATGGTAACGGAAACTGTCCCCTCTGGCCATGATATTCATTCACCCTCTCCCTATGTTCTTCTGCCCGCCCAATTTCTCAATCTGGCCAGCATTTTTAAAGGTCTGACTCTATATAGGACTGGGGCCTCAAAGATGAATCACTCACTGTCCATGGCCTTGCAGAGCTTCTAGAGCATACGGGAAGGGGAAAATCAGCCTGCATAAACCTGGGCCAAACCACAGGAAACACTATTAAACGGTGGCAAGAAGGCAGGGCAGCATTTTGTAAACTCTGCATTAGGAGTGGTTAGATCTGATTGGTGAGTAAAACAGATAAAGTCCTGGCTCTTGTGACTAGATGTCCTAATGGGGGATATAGTCAGTAAAGGAATAAACAAACCAAGGAAACACATTGGCAATGGGGAAGATAGAGTGGAGTGGGTGGGGCTGGGGCATGGGAAGCCAATTATGAGGCTGAAGTAAAGTCCAGGTGAGAGAGGAAGGGGAAGAGGACTGGGGTAAGAGAGAGTGGCGGGAAGGCTGACAGGATAACCAAGCAACAGTGGGTGTTAGACTGGGTTTGGCAATCAATTAGAGTGGCTGGCTGGTTGGGTTGGTCGGTCCAAATCATTCTTGGGCTGTTCTAACTGTTGGTTAGAAGGCACTTTGCCCATACAAGGGGCCATCCTTGGAGTCTTGTCACTAACTTCCATATCATAACTTGCCTTTGGGAAATATTCTGACAAAGTCATTCACAAGAATGTGCCAGTGACCAATAACAATAATATTTATTGTGGTTTTTTTTTCCATGGGGCATCAGTTGTTTAACATACTAAATAAATGAAGCCTCAAGGGTGAGAATGTCTGGAATTGATGAAAAGGGTATTGTATATGACTCAAAGTCAGCCTGAGTCAAAAAGGAGTGAATGCAGCGGGGCTACATGAGGGACATACAAAACCCCTTCCTCTTCCTTCTCTGGGTTTCTGTGTTTCTTCTCCCTCCTTCTCACTGTGGCTCTGCAGCATTTTTCTGTGTTTCATGTTGAATGGCCTTTTCTGCATCTCTGAGCACATGGGCCAAATATGGCAGCCCCAAATGGTACCTTTGCCCCTAAGTTTGTATCGCCTTATGTCCATCACCCATAGTTAACTAATGAACCAGTTCAGTCCAGTTTCCAAGTTTTGGTGAAGAGACTGTAGCCCAGCTTGGACTTAAGTCTCTGTTAGTACACTAAGCTGTGGGAAGGCTTGACCAATCAGGAAAAGTTTGCCTGGGCAGGTCTTCTCTGAGCAGAGCCCTGCATGGGAAGGAGACATTAGTCACCTCTATTACATTAGAGGTAAGATTTTGGGTGGAAGGCACCCCAGGGTGTAGATTCTGTCGGATATCTGATTTCTCATAAGGCTGAATTTGTCCTCAGTAACCTTTCTGGAGACTACTGGCAGCTATTGCTAGAAACATGCTTCCCTTAGCTACACTGTTCCGAAAGGAGATGACAAAGATCAGTGACAGCTGGTGGTTTGTTTTTATTCCTTTAAGTCTCAGATGACTGTAGTTGTCTGTTAATTAGCCTCCAGGAAAATCCTCCTTCACTTTGATTCCTGAGATGGACCAGTGGGCATTTAAGCCTAGACATGGTGGCACCTCCACTACAATTTTGCTTGACCTGTTTTCCCAGAAGTTAAGGTAGATGTATCAATTGTTGACTCAGTTGCTTCAATAAAGAAGAGAGTGGTGTTTCTGAGAAAAATCCAGCGCACTCAAATCTCAGAGAGGGGCAGGGCATTAGCCTGCTTTGATCCCCTATCATGTGCCTGGCACCATGCCAGGAATACTTGTGCCAACAACTTTTATTGATCTCATAACAACGATGAGATGCTCAGGATAGAGAATCCCATCTAGTGGGTGAGTTTGTAAGCTTACAGCTTCTTATCTAGATCTTACCTTTCCTTATGTAGGTGGAATCATTATAGTTTTCCTTCTTTCTTGGAGCACGATGTTAAGGCATAGGACTTTTGGGTCCCTTTTTAAAAAAGCAACATAGCACAACTGTATTACAAAAGAACCCACCCCTAGAATCCTTTGGTACTTCTAAACAGGGATGATTTTCATGTATGAAGGGTTTTGTATGAGAAGTATTCTTTTGTGAAGCATGAGGGACCAGACGAAGGAAAACCTCAAATGGAAGTTTTGAACTTAAGCTTTCTTCTAAAAAGCTCTAATTTTTTAGTATCTCGCCTCTTGGAATGGAAGAATTCCTTTAATTGGCTTCAAGCAGCATCTTGCACAGAATTGTGCACGTTCTCGGGTTTACTAAACATTGTTTGATTGCTGAAATGGAATTCCTAGTAATGTTAGAGACCTCCAGGACTAATCCCTAGTTTTCTATACTGGTGAGCCTGCCAGGAGAAAGGTGAACAGGAAGTACTGATGTTGGTATTTAATCCAAAAGCTGCAAATGACTGGCATTTCTGTAGCCATAATAACATATTGCTGAACTTTATTGACCACATCAATAACACAAGGCACCTTATTTGATATTCACAATGATCCTAAAATTTAAGTGGTGTTATTCCAGCTTTAGAAATAAGGGAGCTCTAGATTCAGAAGTAGCAACTTGTTCTGGTGAAGCATAATATTGCAGAGCTTAAGACACATGGATTCAAATCCTGGCTTGCGGCTTCTTAGGTGTGGGATCTTACCTTCAGGTTTCTCATTAAATTTTTATCGTGCAAAAAATGGTAATGGTCAAAGTCACCTATTTCATAGTGTTTAGGTGAGGATGAAATAAAATCTTGTATGTTTGACTCCTGCTCTGACTACCCCATAAGGCCACACAACTTGCAAGTGGCAGGTCTGGGACTTGAACCCAAGGCTGTTGGAATCACTGCCTTTAACATTCTACGCTACCTGCCATGGGTAAATTTTGATTCCAAAATGAAGATAGACTGATGTCAAGAAAAAATTTGGGGGTTCAGAGTCAGCTCCTAAGTTTGACCAGTGGGTAACAGTTCCTCTCCCCCGTGTGTGTGTGTGTGTATTTTTTACCTGAGAACATTTCTGTATTGATTTAAGGGCAATTCTGTTAGGATGGGGCAAAAGAAATCATACCATGATGGGGAAAGTATACTTATTGACAGATGTTAGTTCCTCTAGGCAATCCTTTTGTTCGTATTGTTTTTCTTTAGAAATCAATTTCACTTGCGTATAATTTACATATAATAAAATGTATCCATTTTAAATTTGATAAATTTTGACAAATGTATACGTCTGTGAAACCACCATGATAATTAAGTTACAAAGCATTCTCATCATCCCAGAAAGTTTTTTCATACTCTTTGTAGTCAATCCCCCCACTCCCAGCCCTAGGTAACCACTGATCTTCTTTCTATCACTATAGAATCTACCTGTTCTAGAATTTCATAGAAATGAAATTGTACAATTTGTACTCTTCTGTTTCTGATTTCTTTTGTCTGACACAGTGTCTGAGATTCATCTATGTTGTTCTGTGTATCAGTAGTTAACCATTTTTTTTGGCTGTGTAGTATACCCTTGTATGGATATGCCCACATATTTATTCATTCATCCTGACAGACAATCAATCATTCAAAAAGGTTAGGACCAGAGAGAACCATCTTGGACCTAGGCAACTGGGACCCTCTCCCTGGGCTTTACCAGGCTTTAGAAGACCTCTCTTTGACCCTCCTCCAGATATGTCATTCCATGAGATGAAATGGCTGTGGGGTCAAGGAGATGTGACGACCCAGAACCCTTGCCTAGGTACTGAGAGCCAGACAATCCCCTGCCCAAATATCCCTTAGTCTGCTGCCAGGGCCTGCATCAACCTTTGCCTTGGATCAATTCTCTTGCGGTAGACATTTGGTATAGACTAAATGTTTGTGTCCACCCCAAATTCATATGTTGAAACTTAATCTTCAGTGTATTTAGAGGTGGAGACTTTGGGAGGTAATTAGGTCATGAGGGTTCTGCCCTCCTGAATGGGTTTAGTGTCTTATAAAAGGGGCCCCAGAGAGCTCTTTTGCCCCTTCCACTATGTGAGGACACAGTAAAAAGATGGTCACCTATGAACCAGGGACAGGCTCTCACCAGACACCAAATCTGTCAATGCCTTGATTTTGGACTTCCTAGCTTCCTAAAATATGAGAAATAAATTACTGTTGTTGCCAAACCACCTGGTCTATAGTATTATTTGGGTATTATTTTATACCCAAATGGACAGCAGTGCCATATACCCCCAAGCCTGGGAAGTGGCTCTCTGCAGAAGGAGAGGGCGGTGCGAGGGGTAGAGGGCCTAGGGAGAATGAACAAACCTTGGATGTGCCGGCTGAGCTGTCCATGCTCATGAATGCAAGTCTCCTCACGAGAAGGGAAGAGGGGGTCTACTGCAGGCTGGGAGCCTTCATTCGTATTTATTCCTCAGCCCACAAGTGATAGGGGTGGGCATGTGGCCGTAGGAGCAGGAGCAGAAGGGAGGAAGAGATTCTCAAGAAGAAATAAAAATTGAAGAGAGACAGAAAAACACTTTTACAGGTCACAGAACAGAGGGTTTTGGTATTAGAAATGATTTTAGATTTCATGTTCTCACATACTTGAACTTCACAGATGAGAAAACTGAGGTTAAGTGACCTCTCTAAGGTCCCACAGCTAGTTAGTGGAAGATCCAAGATAAGTGATATTTTCTAATTCTAAGCCAGAGCTCTTTTAATAATGTGTGTAGAAGAACAGTGGTCTTTACACTCTTTTATTTGCATATCCTTTAAATTATTTTCGTTAAATTGCAAACCCCCTTCACATATTTAAAGTTAACTCTTTAAATATTTTAAATCATAACTTAAATAATTGCAAGGAATTTGATTTCCAGTGTATTACAAACATAGTAATTTATATCACACTTAGAAGTGGAATATAAATACCATAGCCATTTGATACCCATTAACACCTATTTAAAAAACACATGAACAGGCTTTTCCTTAATAGAAAGGAATTTTACATCATTCCCTTTTCTCTTTGAACTTCAATTTTCTTTCTACCCCAATATACTTTATATTTGAAAGATTTTTATTTATTACTCTATTATAATTTCCTGCACATTCACTAATGCACACATATATTGAAATTATACTTTGCCATTTTCTGTGTCCTTTCATTCATTTATTAAACAAGTATTTATTGAATTCTTATTATGTGCCAGATATTGTCCTAGGTGCTGTTCCAGTAAACAAAACAGACAAAAACCCCTACCCTCATGGAACTTACTTTATGGTAGAGGTAATCTTCAATATACAGGAAAAGAAAGTAAAATATATGTAATTTTAGATATTAAAAAGTGCTAAGAAGGGAAACAAAGCAGGGAAAAGAAGTCTGTAATGGTCAGGTGAGAGGTGTTTATATTTTTGATAGGGCAGCCTCTCTGGAAAGGTGATTTTTGCGAAAGATTTGAAGGAAGAAAAGGATCCAGTTGTGTGAATATGAGGGAAAGACCATGTTGAATAGAGCGAATAGCTGGTGCAAACACCCCGAGGCCCGGGTGTGCCCGTCATGTCTGAAGAAGGGTAAGAAGGCCAGCCGGGCTGCAGCCGCGAAATGGAGAGTGGAGCCCCCGGAGGTGAGCTCAGGGGCTTTGAGCAGTAAGATTATATAGGACCTTGTAGGATATTTTCAGGATTTTTATCTTTGACTAATTATAGGAGGTTTTGAGCAAAAAAAAAAAAAAAAAAATGTCATCCAACTTAAGCTTTAACAAGACCTTTCTGGCTGCTTTGTTGAAAACCAACAGCAAAGGAGTGAGGGCCAAAGCGCAGAAAGCTGTTAGGCCGGGTGCTAGATAGCTTTCATTTGTTCTTCGGATCTGCTCTCCATCATTCTCCACTGTGCTCTGTACCCTGGAGACGGTTCTTTATGGACTGTATTTGTGGGCTGCTGGCTGTCTGGCTTCCAGTAAATTTAGCTAATGGGGACCCGTTGGAGATGAGAGGGAGGGAGGAGAATGCGATCAAGGTATTTGTTCTATTTATCACTCTGGTTGTCTCCCTGTTGAGTCACTGCAGGCCAGCTCTGTTCCTCCACCTAGGGCCACAACTCCTATTGGGTAGTTGTGTTCCCCTATACCTACTCTTCGGGGTCCTGGTAACTGCTCTCTTCTGTTGCTCCTTTAGGCCTAGAAGTGGACATGACATCTCCTTCATGTGCATCTCTGCTGTTTCATCATCCCTTAACCATGGCCACATCTTGGCAAGTGTTACAGAGCCAGCCAGGGGTGCTCTTTGACAGCTGTGGGGGTTGATTGTCTGCCATCAAGAAGCATGACTAGCAAGGCAAGAGTTTGGTGAAAAAGGAAAGGGGTTGTTTATTTAAAGGTTATAGAGATTTAGAATAATGGTAGATTTCTGCCACTAAGTCCCGCTCCCTTTAAAACCCCCCCAAAACAAATAGCCCTGCCTCCTTCTGCCAAGCCAAATCAGACCAAGTTTCAGAATATGCCACTCAAAGTACCATCTTTCAGAAAAGCAGAAGTCTGCAGCTCAGCATTCCTGGTCACAGTTCAGCTCCAAGCATCTCCCATGCATCTGTATGATTGGTTAGGCAGACCCCTGCAGCTTTGCCAGCTCTGTTGCCGTCTTCCTCAGGCAGACCTCCCAAACTCATGGCAGCCTCCTGTTACTCCCGCCCACCCTAATTTAAATGCTCTGCTCAGAACTTCCTGTGTGATCTAACATCTGGCCCTTCCCATGGTGCATCGGTGTCTGCCATTTTCACCAGCTCCCAGTGTCTTCGACCCTCTTTTGGCTACCATCTTGAGTCAGGGCAAGACTTCCCAGTGACATACATCAGTGGGCATCTGGGGTGGGCATCTGCTGCGCCCCTCCCCCTGCAGCTCATGCAAATGCTGTATGAGCTTCCTCATGTTTATGTCACGAGTCACTCCGCCAGTGCACGTTCCCACAGTCCCATACGCAATTTTGCAGCTTCCACAGATCTTCCCTTTAGGAAGGGACCGGCTGTTAATCTGACTTTGTTATGTAATGTGCCTCTAATGCTACATTTTCTGCTCTGTGGTCATCCCTCCCTGTCCTCCTCCTGCCTGAAGGCAGGGTTGTGGGGGTTGTTTCCCTACTTTCAGGGGACCCATGCTCTGTACCCCATTACACAAGCATAGTCCTTTAATTAAACTCTCATCAGTTACTCCTTTTGTGTGCGATTTATTTCCTGTTGGGGCCCTGGCTCTTTTAATTATTTATTGCTGTGTGAAAAACCACCCACAATTTAATGACCTAAAACAATGAAAATCATTTATTTGTTCATGATTTTATAATTTAGGCAAGGCTTGGCAAGTATAGCTCATCTTTACCCCATGTAGCATTGGCTAGAATAACTGGGACTAGAGGATTCGCTTTCAAGATGGCTGACTCATATGGCTGGCAAGTTGGTACTGTTGTCAAGGAACTCAGCTGGGGCTGTTGGCCAGGGACTTTGATTCTCTTCTGAGTAGGCTATTAGGTCTTCCACACAGCATGGAGGCTGGGTTCCAAGAGGCAGGAAGCATAAGCCGCCAGTCCCCTTAAAGCCTAGTTCCAGAACTGGCTCAAAATCGCTTCTTTAATATGCAATTATCTTATGTAGTCAGAGGCCAAGGCAAGATTCAAGGGGGTAGAAAGGAACACAGTGAGTTTATGGCCACCTTCAATGAGACATTCCAACTGAGACAGGAGGTTGTTGCCATCATCTGGGTAAGAGATGATGGCAGCTTGGTCACGTGAGAGTGTTAGATTCTTGTTAGAGTTTGAAGAGAGTGGACAGGGCTTGCTTATTGGATGTGAGGTATGAGAGAAAGAGGAAAGTTGTACTAATCTGCGTCCTCTCCAAAGCAGATGACTAGATGGAATTGAACATGTGAGCATTTTATTAGTATTATTTCCTATATGAAAGAAAATAGAGAGGGAGCCAGGGAAAGCTGGGCGAGCCATCAGACCATGATGGAAGTCTGACCTTGGATGAAGGAGAGAAGGAAAGAAGGTTGGGTAGAAAAGTCCAAGGCCACTGTGCCATTTAAGGAAATTTTGGCAAAGCCATTGGAGAGTTCTTGAGCTAAACTTGACCAACAAAGGAGTTCTGTGTCTCTCTGGAAGGGGTCTTCCTTAGTATCACTGGCCATACTCAATTACTGGTGGGGAGCAGTCTATGGAAGAGGCGGCCTCAGTGCAAATGTGATGATGGATATCAAGCACAGCATTTGGGGCTATCAGTCAATTACGCAACCTGTATAGGAGGTCTGTGAAGCACATTGTTATGGCTCTCTCAGGGCTCAAAGACAACTTTAAGTTTTTTGACCTGAGCAGCTAAAAGTATGAAAGTGCCTAATGGAGCTGTGAAAGCCTGTAGGAAGAGCCGGTCTGAGGATGTCTATCAGAAGTATGATTTTGGAAGTGTTAAGTTTGATATACCTATTACACACCCCAGGAGAAGTATCAAAGAGGCAAATGGATAAACATGCCTAGATTGGGGGGGAGGTGTTCATGTTATAGATAATAAATTAGGGATAGTAAGACTCTAACTGTTTAAAAAATCTATTCTCAATGAAGTTATCATCACTATATTATTGGCACCAAATTGATCAAAATAGCACAAATATATATCAAATTTTGGTAAATAAAATGTAAATTATTAAACATAAAAGTAAAATTTTATTGGAAATGTATCTCTTTATAAAATATATCTGTGGATGAATATTACTTATGGTTAGTAAGAGACAGAGTTCAGCATCAACTGCATTCCCATTTCTCATAGTTATTGATTTAAGTGTCAGGAAATCTTGCTCACATAAATATGCAGATCAGAGTGGAGTTTTATTATAGAAACATCACTTGGTTCTTTGAACACCTTCTGCATCATATAATTAAGATCCTGTAGTAAACTATTATTAAAAATTATTTTTTAATATCAGCTGACAACTCCAATAGATCTTCCTGCAGTTTTGGTGAAATCAAAGAGTTGGTTATCACCTGACTTGCAACAAGATTTGTTACTCAGTGTCTAAAGTTATTTGCTTTGCCAACACCACCCCTAAATTTGAAATCGTCCCTCTGTTTGGTGCCTTAAGACATTTTTACTACCTGGGACAGTGTACCAATGGAAGATTCTGGAAGGATGAGAGATGGGCAACTGCAAAAAGGAACGTAGGAAAGGTGGGTCTACATCATGTCCTTAGGCAGATTTGAGGGAAAAAAACCTCTGAAAATAGAGTCCCTTGAAACCATCTTACATGCAATGTGGAAAGTCTTTTCATATTTTAATTTGCAGTGTGAAGCAGAGTGATTTGTAATGTCCTTGGACAAAGTGCTGGGGTTTATTTAGAAGATCATTGGAGCAGCCCTCCAAGGTATATGACATAGGGACACTTTGGGGAGCTAATATGAGATGCTCTGACATAGGGCAAGGCCTGCCCCTCAGCCTGGAGAAGGGTGATGCTGCTTACCTGCTATCTCAAGCCATGCGGGAGGCAATAAGCTCAGGGTTAGGCTAGGGACAGAATGAGATGGGCGGGTTGGATAAAGCAACCTGATGCTGGTGCTAAAGGAGTGCCCCAGTGTGGAAGACAGGAGAACTTAAAAAAAAAAAGGCATCCAAACAGGAAAGGAGGAAGTAAAACTGTCATTGTTTGCAGATGATGATTGTATACATAGAAAATCCCATAGACACCACCAAAAAACTACTTGACCTAATAAGTGAATTTGGCAAAACAGCGAGATACAAAGTCAGTATTCTGAAATCAAAGGCATTCTTTGATTCTGTTTCACCAACAATGAAATATCAGAATCAGAAATCAGGAAAAAAAATACCATTCACTGTAGCAACAACAACAACAGAAAGGATCCAGGAATAAATCTTACCAAAGAGGTAAAAGACCTACACTCAGAAAACTACACAACACTGAAGAAAGAAATTAAGGAAGAAACATATAAATGGAAGCATTTACGGTGTTCATGGATCAGAAGAATTAACATCAAAATGTCCATACTACACAAAGCAATTTACAGATTCAATGCAATCCCTATTAAAATACCAATGACATATTTCACAGATATAGAACAAACATTTGAAAATTTATATGGAACCATAAATGACCCCAATTAGCCTCAGCAATTTTGAGAAAGAAGAACAAAGTTGGAAGAATCACAATATCTGATATCAAATTATACTACAAGGCTACTGTAATCAAAACAACCTGGTACTGGCATAAGAACAGACACATTGATCAATGGAACAGAATAAAGAGCCCAGAAATAAACCCATGTCTCTATGGTCAATTAATATTTCCCAAAGGAGGCAAAATCATAAAATGGAGTAAAAATAACCTCTTCAACAAATGGCTTTGGGACATCTGGACAGCTACATGCAAAAAAAGAAAAAAAAAAAGAAACTCGACCACCGACTTCCACCATACACAAAAATAAACTCAAGGTGGATAAAAGACTTAAGTATAAGTCATGAAACCATAGAAGTCCTAGAGTAGAACATAGGCAGGAAAATCTCAAATATTCCATGCAGCAATATTTTCACCAATATGTGTCCTACAGCAAGGGACATAAAGGAAAGAATAAACAAATGGGATTTCATCAAAATAAAAAGCACATGCACAGCTAAAGAAAACATCAGCAAAATGAAAAGGGAACAAAATGTATGGGAAAACATATTTGCCAATGATACATCAGACAATGGTTTGATCTCCAAAATATATAAAGAACTCATATGGCTCCACTCCAGGAAAACAAACAACCCAATTAAGAAATGGGCAAAGGACCTGAACAGACACTTCTCCAAGGAGGACATACAGAGGACCCAGAGACATATGAAAGGATGTTCAGCATCACTAGCCATCAGGGAGATGCAAATTAAAACCACAGTGAGATCCCACTTCACATATGTCAGAATGACCATCATAACCAAATCAACAAACAACAAGTGCTGGTGAGGTTGTGGAGAAAAGGGAACCCTAGTGCACTGTTGGTGGGAATGCAGACTGGTGCAGCCACTGTGGAAAACAGTTGGAATTTCTTCAGAAAACTAAAAATGGCACTGCCTTTTGACCCAGCAATTCCACTGCTGGGATTATACCTTAAGAATCCTGAAACACCAGTTCAAAAGAACCTATGCATGTCAGTGTTCATAGCAGCACAATGTACAATAGCCAAGTGTTGGAAGCAACCCAGGTGCCCATCAGTAAATGAGTGGATCAAAAACTGTGGTACATTTACACAATGGAATACTATGCAGGAGAAAGAAAGAACGAGCTCCTACCGTTCACGATAGCATGGGTGGATCTGGAGAGCACTATGCTAAGTGAAATAAGCCAGGCGGTGAAAGACAAATACCGTACGATTTCACCTGTAAGTGGAGACTAATCAACAGAAAAAATAAGCAAGTTAAATGTAACTGGAGACATT